>JALPQD010000294.1:0-232500 GCA_023101885.1 Typhlomys cinereus | reverse complement strand
CTACTTCCTCCTCCACCCCTTTCAGTCTTAGCCTCTGGCGTCACCAATGGGCTGGCAGAAGGAAAATTCTTAAGTTTAAAGTCCAGCAGGTGGAGGGACCAGACCTGGGACTCCTGCGTTCCCCACGGCTTCTGAACACATGGCCAGAGATGGCTGGGGCCTCGGGGCCTGGGAGAGCTTGGTGCTAATGGTAAGTCTCCCCCAAGCAAGACATAGCTGGTGTCCCCGAGGGAGGTGGAGGGAAGGGCTAGGGGCTAGAACTCCATTTTCAAGGATGAGGGAGGTATGTCCCTCTACCTGGGGCTGGAGGAAGCAGGGGGTGGTCATTCCCCGGAGGGTGACAGAGACTTGGGCTTGGAGGAAGATGGAGAATCTGATTTTGCTGGGTTCTGGATACCGCAGCACCTAGTACGAGAGGGAACAGAGGGTCAGGCTGGACCACAGGGTGCTCACACACAGCCCAGAAGTTCCTCCTCCAGCCCAGGGGCCAGACCCAGCCCTTCTCCCTAGACCCAGAGTCCAGATCTAGTCCTGCTCCATAGCCCCAAGGGGTCCAGACCCCACCCCTTCTCCCTCAGACCCAGGGGTCTAAACCCCAGCCTCCTTCCTCAGCCCCAAGAGTCCTGACCCAGTCCTCCCTCAGACCCAGGGATCTAGTCCCAACCAGCCCCCCTCCCTCAGACTGGAGAACACACCCCAGCTCTCCTCTGTCACCCAAGCTCTGCCACTAGACCCTCTGCTTTCTTCCCGGCTTCCCTCCAGGTTTGCGACCTTCCTCCCTGGTTGTATTTTTTCCGAAAGGGAAACTGTTTAGTTTATCTGTCACTGTTATCGGTCAAGTGTCAACCTTAGCTCTGGCCTCCCTGGAGCCCCACCCTTGCCACTGCTTGACCTCCTTCCCCACCAAGAGAACAGGGATGTGGGGGTGACTTTTGTCACAGCCCAGCCCCACACTCCTCTCCTTGGTCAAGGTTGACCTAAAGGTTGGAGACAAAGATCTGGAGAGATACAGACGGCCCTGCCAGCCCCCCAGTCTCACCTGGCTCACGGTCTAATTCCTTCCTACCTGGCTCTCTCCAGGGTCTGTATTGCTTCACTGTCTTCAGAGCGGCTGGTGAGTGATGGCCTGTACTTTGGATTATGGTGGTGGGCTGAAAACTAGGGTGGTTTGTGGATTTGGGGGACAGAACATGGGGTGGTGGGAGGGGGTGGGGTTCTGTGCTTTTGCTTATCTGGAAACCTTCACTCCAATTCTCAGCCCTAAACTCAGTGGAAAACCTGAGTGTGGAGGCTCAGACCAACACCTCCATCAGCCTGCACTGGGAGGTCCCTAGTGACACCACCTCCCCGGACCTAACCTATTGGGTTCAATGCATTGGAGACAGAGACGAAAGTGAGGTGCAGAGCACCACAGAGACCACCTTCACTGTGGACAGACTCAGTCCCGCGTCCACCTACGAGTGTTCCGTGTGGGCAGAAAAAGATGGAAGTAATGGCTCTAAGAGGAATCTCAACAGCACCACAGGTGAAATGCCTTCCTTCCTTCCTTCCTTCCTTCCTTCCTTCCTTCCTTCCTTCCTTCCTTCCTTCCTTCCTTCCTTCCTTCCTTCCTTCCTTCCTTCCTTCCTCCCTCCCTCCTTCCCTCCCTCCGTCCCTTCCTCCCTCCCTCCCTCCTTCCCTCCCTTCCCTCCCTTTCCTCCTTCCCTCCTTCCCTCCCTCCTTCCCTCCCTTCCTCCCTCCCTTCTCTCTCTCCCCTCCCCTTCCTTCCTTTCTTTTCTTTCCTTCCTTCCTTTCTTTTCTTCCCTTCCCTCCCTCCCCTTCCCTTTCTCTCTCTTCCCTCTCTCTTCCCTTTCTCTCTCTCTTTCTTTTTCTCTCTCTCTGTTTCTTTCTTTCTCTCTGTTTCTCTCTCTCTCTCTCTGTCATAGTTGGGCACAGTTGCCAACTTGATAGTTAAGGGTTTGAGCTCTGTGCACATTTTAGAGAATTAGTGGTTGAGTTAGACCCAAAGCAGACCTGCAGAAGAATGTCTAGCTGATGGAGAAGGCCCAGCCTATGGTGGGTAGGATTAGGCCCTGGAATAAAATACAGACAGCTGGTTGAGAGAGTTAGCATCTTTCTGTACACTTTGCCAGACATTTTGGTCTGGCAAGTAAGGATCATCCCTCTCTCAGCCATTACGTAGAGATGGTATGGTCAGCTCCCTCAGCCTTGATGTTAGTGTGAGCTTTCCTGTCAAGTTGGATTGAGAACTGTAACCAGGAATCATAAGAGAAAATAAATCCCTTGTTCCCTTAAGCCTTTTGATGGTCATTTATCAGCAACTATGTAGGCAAACTGCAACCCACTTTCCCTCCCTCCCTCCCTCCCTCCCTCCTTCCCTCTCTCCCTCCCTCCTTCCTTCCTTCCTTCTCTCCCTCCCTCCTTCCTTCCTTCCTTTCTTCCTTCCTTCCCTTCCTCCCTCCCTCTCTTCCTTCCTCCCTCCCTCCGTCCTCCCTTCTTCCCTACCTCCTTCCTCCCTTCCTTCCCTCCTTCCCTCCTTTCTTCCCTCCTTCATTCTTTCCTTCTTTCCTTCTTTCCTTCCTTCCTTCCTTCCTTCCTTCCCTCCTTCCCTCCTTCCCTCCTTCCCTCCCTCCCCTGTGAAAGCCCAAGGATGATATTGAGAACCATCCTGATCTGCTTGACCTCCTTATTGCTTTGCTGAGGTCTCCCACACTCTGCCTTCCAGAAACAGAATTACAGACCACCACCATTTCTACCTGGCATTCTAATGTGGGATCTGGGGACCCAAACTCAAGATACTTTTGCTTGCCAGGCCCTGAATCATCTCCCAGCCCTTGTATTCTTTTTTTATAGCAGGGTTACAGAACAAATATCAGGTTCCATGATCCGAGAGAAATAGAATGAGTTGCCATGCTTGTAAATTCTGTTTGGTTCTATTTTATTTTTATCTTGTTAACTAGAGAACAAAGACACAAGTGGAGACAGTTCTTCAGGAGGTAGTTCATACAACCCCAACAGATCCAGTTAAGCCTTTGTTCATTATGTCATCAATGCAAAGGGAGCATGGGATTGGGGCTTCTTAACTTCATGCTAAATTCATCCAATGTGGACTGGTTGTGTGCTTGTTGCAGTTCATCTGCATAGTTGCTGATAAATGACCATCACAAGGCTTAAGGGAACAAGGGATTTATTTTCTTACGGTTGTCTGGTTACAGTTCTCAGTCCAGCTTGATGGAGAGCATACATCAACACCAAGGTTGAGAGAACTGGCCACACCATCTCTAGATAACAGCTGAGAGAGGGACGATCCTTACTTGCCAGACCAGCATGTCTGACCAAGTATACAGAAGGATGCTGACTCTGTCAACCAGATGTCTGTATTTTATTCCAAGGCTTAGTCCCACCCACCATGGGCTGGGCCTTCCCCATCATCCAGACAATCTCCTGCAGGTTTGCTCTGGGCTTAACTCAACCATTAATTCTCTACAAATATGCCCAGAGCTCAAATCTCAACTGTCAAGCTGACACCTGTGCCTAACTATGACAGTGCTTTCTTGGCACATGTTGTCCACAATCAACCAAGTCCCCAGAGTTCCACAGTCATGTGAAACATGTGCTTCTATATTGGACTTCCTGGGTCTCGGCCACCCCATCTTTACCACCATATCCATGGGTCCAGAAATTGTTTGTCTTGATTACAGAGTATTGCTATAGCCCCTGCTGACCTGGAACTCCCTACATAGCTGGACTTAAGGTCATCCTTTTGCCTCTGCCTCTCAAGGGCTGAGATACAGGAAACAGCCGCCATGCTGAGTGTCACCACTTCAGAAAATTTGAGGACATCTGATTTTCCCTCCTGTCCCATTTCAGCCCCAAACCCAGTCAGGAACCTGAGGGTGGACGCTCAAACCAACATCTCCATCAGCCTGCGCTGGGACGTCCCTGAGGGCCTTCAGGACAACTTTGTCTACTGGGTCCAGTGGCTTGGAGATGGTGGCAGAGATGAGAATCGAAGCACAACTAACACCAGCATCACCGTGGATGGACTCAGTCCTGGGACTCAATATGAATTTTACGTGTGGGTGGAGAAAGATGGACTGGAAAGCCCCAAGGAGAAGCTCATTGGCACCACAGGTGAGAGCCAGATGCTATTTCCCTTCGCTCCCTCCCTCCTTCCCTTCCATCCTTCCTTCCTTTCTCATGGGATCTTACTGTGGATCCCAGGCTGGCTTCCCAACTTGTGGCAATTTACCTGCCTCAACTTCTTGAGTGTTGGGATGAGAGACAAGCCACCGGCGCTGTATGGCTGTGTTTGACCATTTAAGCAATGTAAGCTTTGGGGCAGTTCATTAATCTCTGGCCAACATCTCCCCAGCTCTGTGTTCTCAATGCTCACAACACATTTCATTTGCAAACAGACTCACACCCCCCCCCCCCCCCGTGAGCTTGGCAGCCCCGTGGGGCTCGAGCTTGCACCCTGGACCATCCAGGCCTCAGGCTCCCACCTCCACCCACTAGATGTTTGGCTTTAGGAGTATTGGAACATTTAAGGACTGGGACTAAAAGTTGATTTTCCCTCCTGTCCCATTTCAGTCCCAAATCCAGTCAGGAACCTGAAGGTGGACGCTCAAACCAGCATCTCCATCAGCCTGAGCTGGGAGGTCCCGGAAGGCCCTAAGGACAGCCTCATCTACTGGGTCCAGTGGCTTGGAGTCGGTGGCAGAGATGGGAATCGAAGCACAGCTGACACCAGCATCACGGTGGACGGACTCAGTTCTGGGACTAGATATGAATTTTCTGTGTGGGTGGAGAAAGATGGAGTCAAAAGCTCCAGGAAGAAGGTCAATGGTACCACAGGTGAGAGCCAGATGCTATATTCCTTCCTTCCTTCCTTCCTTCCTTCCTTCCTTCCTTCCTTCCTTCCTTCCTTCCTTCCTTCCTTCCTTCCTTCCTTCCTTCCTTCCTTCCTCCTCCCTCCCTCCCTCCCTCCCTTTCTTCCTCCTTCCCTTCCTCCTTCCCTCCCTTCCACCTTCTTCCCTTCTTTCTCCTCCCTTAATTCACCCCTCCATTCCCCCTCTTTTTTATTAAACTGTATTAATTCATTCATTCATTCATTCATTCATTCATTTAGTGTGTGTGTGTGTGTGTGTGTGTGTGTGTGTGTGTGTGTATCACAAAGCACATGTGTCCCTGTGGAGGACCAAGGGTGACTTCAGGAATCATCCTGGATTGCTTCTACCTCCTTCTTCCTTTGCTCTGGGATTTTCCAGGCTCTGCTTACCAGGGCCAGAAGTGCTGCCTGGGACTGTTTCTTCCTGGCATTTTATATGTGGGACCTGGGATCTGAACTCAGGACCTTCTGCTTGCAAGGCAGAGTCTTAACCCCTGAGCCATCTCTCCAGCCTATTTCTTTTTGCTATTAAATATTTATTTCCATCTTTCCATTTTATTTACTTATTTTGCAGTGATTTTCAGCACAAGGCTATTATGAAAGTTGAACTTGATTTTCTTTTATAATTTTATTGTTTCAAAAAAAATTAAAATAGTAGTAGACTTCATAAAAAGTTGTGTAAGAAACAAAATTCCCAAACCATAAACAGAAATGTAGTATCACAGAGCATTTCACAACACACAAAGACAGAAATACAAAGGAACCCTCACTATCCAAAAACCCAACCAAATCCACAGTTCCTGGTCCTTTTTGAAAATGTACCTATTTATGTTTGTGTGTGTGCATTCACATGTGTATGTGTGTTTGAATGTGCTGTGTGAAATGTGTGTATGTGCATTTGTGTGGCTCATGCTATGGTGTTCTTATGGAGGTCCGGGACAGTATTTAGGAGTTGCTTCTCTCCTGGCACCCTATGGCTCCAGGAACCAAGCTCAGACCCTGAGGCTTGCACATAGGCACTTGTATCACTTGAGCTGTGCAGCAGGTGAGCTCTCTCTCTCTTCCCTTTCTCTCTGCTCCTCCTTCCCACCCCTTCCATCTCCCATCTGAATAGCCCAGGAACTCAAAACCTCCCTACCTTTTTGGATTGTACATGCCCAGTGCCTGGCTTTATATCCCTTCACGTGGTCCATGGTAGCCAGGGCCTAATGGAAGAAGGTGGCAAGTTTTATAGTCCAACAGGAATGAGTTTGAAGCCTCACATTTAAAGTTCAGTTTTTAAACTTTTTCTTCTCTCTCTCTCTCTCTCTCTCTGTTTAAGAGGGCACTTAAGTGTATACACTTGTAGAAGACCAAGGGTGACATCAGGAATCATACTGGATTGCTCTACCTCTATTGCTTTGCTCTGGAGTTTTCCAGGCTCTACCTTTCAGGGTCAGAATTACAGACCACCATAACTACCTGGTATTTTTATATGGGATCCGAAAGATTCTTTTGCTTGGGAGGCAAAGGCTTTAACCACTGAGTCATCTCCCAGTCCTTTATGAGATATTTCATGTAGTCCCAAATAGTGTCCCGTCAACATGTAGCCCATGACCAAAGGAGAAATGAAACTGGATTTTTTGTTTTTTCCCTTTTCCTCTCTTCTTCTCCTTTCCTTTTCCTTTTCCTGCTTCTCTTCTGCTCCTCTCTCTTTCTCTTTCTGTTTTTCTTTCACAATTTAAATAATGTAAGCTTCAGGGCAGTTCATTAATCTCTGGCCAACATTTTCCTAGTTTGTGTTCTCAGTGCTCACATGCATTTCATTTGCAAACAGACCCACCCCATGAGCTCAGCCAGCCCCATGGGACTTGAACTTGCACCTTGGACCATCCAGGCCTCAGCGTCCCGCCTCCACCCTCTGGGTATGCGGCTTCAGCAAAGGCTGGGATATTTAAGGATCAGGAACAATGGTTGATTTTCCCTCCTGTCCCATTTCAGCCCCAAACCCAGTCAGGAACCTGAGGGTGGACGCTCAAACCAACATCTCCATCAGCCTGCGCTGGGACGTCCCTGAGGGCCTTCAGGACAACTTTGTCTACTGGGTCCAGTGGCTTGGAGATGGTGGCAGAGATGAGAATCGAAGCACAACTAACACCAGCATCACCGTGGACGGACTCAGTCCTGGGACTCAATATGAATTTTACGTGTGGGTGGAGAAAGATGGACTGGAAAGCCCCAAGGAGAAGCTCATTGGCACCACAGGTGAGAGCCAGATGCTATTTCCCTTCGCTCGCTCCCTCCCTCCCTTCCATCCTTCCTTCCTTTCTCATGGGATCTTACTGTGGATCCCAGGCTGGCTTCCCAACTTGTGGCAATTTACCTGCCTCAACTTCTTGAGTGTTGGGATGAGAGACAAGCCACCGGCGCTGTATGGCTGTGTTTGACCATTTAAGCAATGTAAGCTTTGGGGCAGTTCATTAATCTCTGGCCAACATCTCCCCAGCTCTGTGTTCTCAATGCTCACAACACATTTCATTTGCAAACAGACTCACACACCCCCCCCCCCGTTTGCTTGGCAGCCCCGTGGGGCTCGAGCTTGCACCCTGGACCATCCAGGCCTCAGGCTCCTACCTCCACCCATTAGATGTTTGGCTTTAGGAGTACTGGAACATTTAAGGACTGGGATTAAAAGTTGATTTTCCCTCCTGTCCCATTTCAGTCCCAAATCCAGTCAGGAACCTGAAGGTGGACGCTCAAACCAGCATCTCCATCAGCCTGAGCTGGGAGGTCCCGGAAGGCCCTAAGGACAGCCTCATCTACTGGGTCCAGTGGCTTGGAGTCGGTGGCAGAGATGGGAATCGAAGCACAGTTGACACCAGCATCACCATGGATGGACTTGGTTCTGGGACTCCATATGAATTTTCTGTGTGGGTGGAGAAAAATGGAGTCAAAAGCTCCAGGAAGAAGGTCAATGGCACCACAGGTGAGAGCCAGACACTCTTGAGTTCCTAAATATTTTTGTTTTTAGTGTGTGTGTGTGTGTCTTTTGTCTGTCTATTTATGAGTGCATGTGGGGAGGACAACCTTCATGAACATTCGGTTTGTGGCATTCAAGAGTTTGAACTCAAGACATCAGACTTGGACACAAGTGCCTTTACTCACCGAGCTGTCTTGCTGGCCCTCTGAAATTCTTTGTAAAGGGCTGTGATTAAGACAGTGATAGGGATCATGAGTCAACAGAAACGTCATGAAAGTTACATGTATAAATTTTCATTCTCTTTTTCTTCTCTGTGATATCTCTCTCTCTCTCTCTCTCTCTCTCCTGTCTGTATATTTGTCTCTCTTTTTTCTTTTATTATTGTGTATGTCAGAGAGAGAGAGAGAGACAGAGAAAGAGAAAGAGAAAGAGAAAGAAAGAGAAAGAGAAAGAGAAAGAGAAAGAGAAAGAGAAAGAGAAAGAGAGAGAGGGACAGGGAACAAGCACATGTATGCCATGCTGTATGGGTGGAAGTCAGAAGACAACTTTTAGAAGTTGGTTCCTTCCTTCCACCACGTGGCTTATAGGGATTGGACTCAGGTCACCAGGTTGACGAGCAGGCATCTTGCCCACTGAGCCCTCTTGCCAGGCTGCTAGCTCTTTCTTTTGTAAAAAGATCTTACTGTATAGCCCATGCTAACCTCACACTCAGGCTTCCATGTGCTGACTTAGACCTGCACCACTGTGCCCAGCATTTTCTTTTTCTCAGAGGCTGTTGGTGATGACTGAGTGTCAACATGAGGACAATGGGGGGGGTTGTCTAGCGTGCAGTCCCTCAGGCTTAGAGTGAGCCAGATTCTCACACATTCATAAGAAAAAATGGACTCTCTCCTGGGCCAGTCTTTGGAACAGGAAATAGACATAAGTTGTTCATAGTACCTGTGGTTTCCGATTAGAGCCTAAGGTGAGTCCAGAATACCAGGGCGTGTCCCCCTGGACAAACAAAGGTGTGTGTGTGTGACCTGACCTCTAAGGGAATTTCATATCGTCAGTAGGATTGTACATCTGGGATGTCTATACTGGCAGGTTCCTGAGTATCTGCTGTGGCATGGATGACTTATCATCAGTCATCAGTGTGGAAAATCCTTTGAATAAAGAAGCTCCCTTTCTTCTATCTGGCATTAGCCTGTAATATTCTCTCAGAGACATGTAGTGTTTAAGAGCTTCCCTCATCCCTACAACATGCTTTGTGTGTGTGTGTGTGTGTGTGTGTGTGTGTGTGTGTGTGTGTATGTGGTTAAGCACATGTATGTATGTATATGTGTATACAAGAGGACACTTAAGTGTGTGTGCATGTGGAGTCCCAAGGATGACTTCAGGAATCATCCTAAATTGCCCCACCCCCTTATTGCTTTTCTCTGGGGTCTCCCAGGCTTCCAGAACTGGAATTGCAGGCCACTGTTACTTCCACTTGGTATTTTTATATGGGATCTAGGGATCTGAACTCAGGTTCTTTTGCATACAAGGTAAAAGCTTAACCCCTAAGCAATCTCCCTAACCCAGAGAACAATTTGCAGGAACTGGTTCTTTCCTTTACCTCATAGATTGATGATCAAACACAGGTCCTCAAGCTTGGGGACAAGTGCCTTTACCCACTGATTCATAGGCTTTCAGCCTCTCAATAATATATGGGAGTAGATATCACCACATGAATTTTGCATATATTCAAACCATCATAAGGCTGGAGAGATGTCTTAGGGGTTAAGAATCTGCCTTTCAAGCAGAAGGTCCTGAGTTCAGATCCCAGGTCCCAAGTGAAAAGGCAGTGGCCTGCACTTCCGGCCCTGATGGCAGAACCTGGGAAATCCCAGAGTGAAGCAAAAAGAAGGCAGAAACAATCCAGGATGATTCCTGAAGTCAACCGTGGGCCTCCGCAGGGACATATAATGCCCTCTGAAACACACACATACACACACACACACACACACACACACACACACACACACACTAAACAAAGAAATAAATAATCAAACTGAACTATTACTCAAAGTATTGTCTATGGATGGGCAGCTTCATCAATTCCAGAGCCGGTTTGACATACAGAATTTGAGTTACACCAGACCTCTGCCTCAGAGCTCTCAACTGAACAGTTTCAGTGGTGTGTGTAATCCAACTTCAAGGAGCTAGGACTGGTGAGATGGCTTTATCCTATGTGAGCAGGCTTGGTGATCTAAGTTCCACCTCTAGAAGCCCACATGGTGGAAGCAGAGAACCAACTTTTAAAAAGTTGGCCTCTGACTTCCAAGTGTACATAAATGGGTTTGTGTGCTTTTGTGTTCTTTTGCTCTCTTAAGGAAAGTTCAAGAACCTAGCTTGTTGTAATGGTACACTCCAGGGATCCTATCTCTCAGAAGGACCCTGTCTTACAATGAAATAGGGCCTGTGAGATGGCTCAGAGTGAAGATGTATGAGGGCAAACCTGGAGACCTGAGTTTGTTCCCCAGAGCCTACAAGGTGGAAAAAAGAGAAACTAATTTTAAAAGTTATCCTCTGACCTCTACATGCCTGCTATGCCATATATGTACCTATTCTCTGTCCTTCTCAAATAAATAAAGTAAAAAAAAAAAAAGCTAAAGCTAATAACAAAACCAAGCAACTTCATCAGGCATACATTCAGGAATGATATAATTGGTTCATATGGTAGTTCTATTTTGTATTTTATTTATTTATTTATTTATTTATGAGAGTGCCCTATCCCAAGGGAAAGTGGGAGGAGAAAAAGAGTGTATATGTGTGTGTGTGTATGCTGTGACACATGGGAAAGATATATATAAAAAGAGAGAACATACATGCATATTGTAACACATTAGTGGAGATCAGAGAACAACTTTCGGAAGCCAACTCTTCTTCCACCATATGAATTTCTGAGGATGGAACTCAAGTTGCCAAGTGTGTATAACCTGGTGTGTACATAGATGCCTTACTGAATTGGAGCTCTCTCACTGACCCTCTATTTCTTTTTTTCTTTTTAGAACTTCTATACTTATTTTCTGGTGGCTACACTAACTAGTTTGTACATCAATCTGGGCTCTAGCTCTTTAATTTGTAGACTCTTCCCTCCCCAGCCTCACAGAGCTACTAGGAGTACCCCATTCCAGGAAGGGAGGTGGGCATGAGAGAGATGTGTCCACATTTGGGAAATGACTGTGCCCTAAAGAAGAAGCTAGCTTGTCCAGATGTCTGCTGCTGGGCATGGGGTTTAAGGAGCCCAGGCCATTTTTGGTTCTGTTGCTAGGAAGCATCTTTTGACAGACTAGTTTTTGGACAGGGACTTATTACCATGTTCCACGTTTTTATTTTTTTTCCCTTCTTTGAGTCTCTAACCCTGTGAGGAATCTCAGAATGTGGAGCCAGCCCAACAGCTCCATCATCTTGAACTGGGAAAGTCTGGAGGGCCCCATGTATCCCAACTATACCTACTGGATCTTATGTGTCCAGGAGGACAACTTGATCACCAGAGTCCAAAATACCTCCACTACCAGTATCTCCATTAGTGCATTGGATACTGGGAGCTTGTATGACTTTACTGTCTTGGTGGAGAGGAAAGCAGTCAGAGGTTATACAAGTACCCTCTCTGTGGTTATTGGTGGGACATGGTCCCAGCCCTATCGGGATGGGGAAGGGGAAGAATGGGATGTCTTTGGAAGCTTCCTGGAAGATGTAGATAGCTTAGTGACCTTGTCCAATGTCATGTAGATTGAATGTGAAGGTTGCATCTCTAGGGATTATTATGAGTACATGTTTTCTGCCTTTGAAACATTGCTCTTTGGAGTCAGGCAGAGTTAGTACCACTTCTAAGAAATAGAATCACTAGCAGCTGCTTCCATTGAATTAGATGAGCTACAAATGTTTTGCCTCGTGGCACATGGTGAATGGGTCTACACATGGTGGATGGTCTCCAGGATAAGAACTAAAATTATTCCAGAAACTAGGTTCTCTGAAAGTCTTTAATTTGTATCACTAAAATTAAAAATATTGAAGCTGGAAGATCCTCTGGAAATCTAGTGTGCATTGCTGGGTGGCTTTGAAAGAGACCATTAGAAGTTAAACTTGGAGTGTGGACTACAAATCCCATCATGCTATAGAGTTAAGCCTTTGTATATTCAGATATAGATTCCAAAGTCTCATGGGAATTATAGATTGAGGGTTCTTGCATTGTTAAGGATAACAGAAAGGTGATGGGTGAGATGAGAGTTAGAACCAGCCAATAGGGAGAGTTTGGGTAATCCTTGTCTTCACCCGGCCTTGAGTTTTTAGATTCTTCCTTGTGATTTCACCCTTGGTCACTCAAACCATTAATAACTAGGGAAACTGAGCTGTTTTATCAAAGGAGCCAAACTGAAGGAGGTGGAGCTTTTTCTCTTTTCCAGTCAGGAAAATTCATTCTGAAGCCCAGTTTGGCCTGGAACGCATGGTAATTTCCCTGCCTGAACTTCCTGGGTGCTCAGATGATCCACCATGATTAACTGGGGTGGGGAATCTTTAACAATATACCCACTTGAGATTCTGCTCATATTCCAGCTCCCAATGAGGTCACACATCTACTGAATGAAACTCAGACCAGCAGCTCGATAACTCTCAGGTGGAATACCTCTTCAGGCCCATATGTTCAATTCTATACCTACTGGATCCACTGGACTAGTAAGGAGCAGCCCCAGAAGATACAAGATCCCCCAGAATCTGAGGACAACTTACCTGTCAGAACCAATGAAACTTGGTATGAAGTGAAGACCCTTAAGCCTGGTACTTGGTACAATTTCAGCGTGTGGATAGAGTGGAATGAATTATTCAGTTCTAAACGGAGTTTCCATGCATCCACAGGTGAGATAACCACTACTTCCTCTACCAGGTGGACAGGTCTTAGGTCAGATCTCCAGGGCTTATAGATTGCATGATGCCATGGGCTCAGGCCTTCTTAGCTATATAGTAAGTCTAAGGCCTTTTGGGGATTGTAGTTTTTTCACCTTCCCTCTACCTGGTGGACTGGGCTTAGATCAGACCTCCAGAGTCTACGGGTCCTACGATACCTGGAATTAGGACCTTAATCTGTGTATGTGTGTGTACTGTGTATGTCTATGGAGGCCTGAGTGTGACTTTGGGAATCATCCTGCATTGCTCTACCTCTTTTTGACTTTGCTTTGGGGTTTCCCAGGCTCGTCCTTCCAGAGCCGGAAGTGCAGTCTACTGACATTTTCACCTGGCATTTTTTTATATGAGATCTTGGATCTGAACTCAGGTCCTTCTGTTTGGTGAGGCAGAGGTTTATCCCCTAAGCCATCTCCAGCCTCCAGGACCTTATTCTTAATTTAGTTATATAGAGAGTCCAAGGTCTTATGGAGGTTGTAGTTTGAGAGGATTTGTCTATTTGGTGCAAAGAGAAGATGAAATGTTTTAGTTTGGGAAGGAAGGCATGGGCTAGCTCTCAGAGAACTGGGAATGGAAAATCACCTTTGACAGATCATACTGATGTTTCTTTTTTTCTTCATTCAGTGCCAGATGCTGTCCACATCTCTTCCTGTGTTGGCGCTTCTAGGGGGAATGGGGTCATCCTGACCTGGTCATGCCCATCTGGAGGTTACCAGACTTTTGAATTGCAGGTGGGAGGGCATCTAGTCACGGAGGACAACTCTTCGTGTGGAAAGAGCATATCTATTCAGGATCTTGGGCCGTCTTCGTCCTACGAAGCCATAGTCACAACAGTCTGGTATGGATTAAAGGCCCAGTCTATACCTGTGGCCTGCTACACAGACAATACAGGTAAGTTCAGTTCCAAGAGGCCAAGAGGGTCATTGATGCAGCAGCGGATCTGCTGTGAGGGAATTTATGGGGTTCTTTAATTAGTCTGTTGATTGCTTATGTCTTTGTGTGTGTGTACACATGTATGCACATGTGTACATATATATGATGTATGTGGAGGCCAGAGGACAACCTTAGGAGCCATTTACCTTTATTTTTGTATATTTTATTTATTTGAGAAATAATATATGTATATTTCATGGAACATGATGTGTGTGTGTGTGTGTGTGTGTGTGTGTGTGTGTGTGTACAAGTGGGCACTTGGGTGTGTGTGCCTGTAGAGGTCCAAGTGACACCAGGAATCATCCTGGATAGTTCTACCTCTTTCTTGCTTTGTTCTGGGGTTTCTCAGGCTCTGCTTTCCAGGGTCAAAAATGCACTCGGCCATCATATCCACCTGGAATTTTTATGTGGGATTTGGGGATGTAAACTTAGGTCCTTTTACTTGGTAGGCAAAGGATTTATCCTTGAGCCATCTCACGAGCTCCCAAATATTTTAGATGTACTTGAATATGCTCCTGGGATACACAGCTTTCTTTACCCAGAAGTTTCCTCTCTTACTTTCTCTTCCTCGACATCTTCGTGGTGGGTCCCTGAACTCAAAGCTGGCTGAGGGCAGAGAGAGGAGATCAATTGTAGGAGCCTGGCTCTAACGGCTCCCTCTGCTTCCTCACCCAGGGATCATTGCTGGAGCTGTTGTGGGCTTCTTCCTGCTCTTGATCCTGGTGGGCCTGCTGGTTTTTTTCCTAAAGAAGAGGTAAGGTTTCAATACAAGGCTGGTCTCTGTGAGTAGGGAGCTGGGAAAAGGTGGGTCAGGGTCCCTGGTTCTCTGAGCTTTGTCTTGGTCTCATTCACTGGTGGCCTCAGTGAAACACCCAAGCCAAGGTACTTGGGAATGTGTGTGTCGGAGGGGGAAGGTTCAATTCCAGCACACAATGACAGCAGGTGCCAAGGGGACTGGTCACATCATAACCATAACAAGATCTGTCTCCGTATTTATCCCCCTGCCCAGAGAATGGTCCCACTCACTTTGAGCTGGATCTCCCCACATCCATTATGCACTCAAGACCATCCCTCACAGTCATGCCCAGAGGCCAGCCTGATCTAGGGTATCTCTCTCCCATGGGACAAGGCCTATCTCCAAAGTGTCAGGTTGACATTAATATCAACTATGTACCTCTCACACAATCCAATCCCATCATCTTCTAGGAATAAGGCGATCCAACAGAAGGAACCACCCAAGGCTGTGTTCAGGTGAGCTCTAGTGGTGATGGGGGCGGGGGAAGGGAGGAACAGGACAAAAGACTCTCTGTCAGGCAAGCCAAAGGTCGTTTGCTGCTTGGGGCAGGTCAGAGTGCCAAAGTGTTAAGTTTGCCCACTTGAACTGCAGAAGGGACATGTGCAACAGGGACTGTAGTGGCCACTCAGCTAGAGTGAGTTCATTCATTCATCCATTATACATTAGTTGAGCAGCTAAATTAGGTCAGTTACTCTTTGAGGAAACAGTACCTCAACCAAAAATTCCTGCCCCCTTGCAGCTTACGTTCTAGCATGAGAAGGCAGGGAAAGCCTAACTAGCATAGACCGTAATGTGTGTTGGAGACGAAACTGCAAGAAAATCTTTTTTTTAAATCTCTTTAAAAAATTATTTATGTATTTATTTGAAAGAGGAAAAGGAAGAGGGAGAAGGAAAAGGAACAGGAGAAAGGGAGTGAAGAAGGAAAGAGAGGGAGGAAGAGCACATGTATGCCATGACACAACGGTTGAAGTCAGAAGTCAGTTCTACCTTATAGGATTCCAGTGATTGAATGAAGATTGCCAGGTTTTTGAGCTGGTGCTTTACCCACTGAGCTCTCTCTCTGGTCCAGAGGGAAACTCTTGCTTAAGGTTGGAGAGATGGCTCAGCAGATAAAGTACTAGTCTTGCAAGCAAAAGAACTAGAGTTCTTGGGACTGGAGAGAGGGCTTAAGGGTTAAACCTCTGCCTCACAAGCAGAAGGTCATGAGTTCAAGATCCCAGAATCCCATGTAAAAAATGCCAGGTGGAAGTGGCAGCATTCTGTACTTCTAGCCAGGAGCCTGGGAAACTACAGAGCAAAGCAAATAGAAGACAAATAATCCAGATGATTCCTGAACTCACCCTTGGGCCTCCACAGGTTACATACAGTGCCCTCTGATACACGTAGAAACATATGCTAAAAAAAAAAAAAAAAAAGACTGAGTTCAGATACCCAGCTTCCACATAAAATTGTTTGGTGGGCATGGATGGAATTCCAGCCCCAAAAGATAAAGCCTGGGAATCCTCAGAGCAAGCTGGCTAACCAAGCTGGTCCTGATGGCATGCCCTGGGTTTAGTTAGAGACCTATACTTACAACAGTGAGATGGACAAGTGATGGAAGATGATTCCAGACATCACCCTTGAGCCTCCACCCACACTTACACATACATGCACTATATGTATGTGCATGTATACACATGTGCAAACATGCATGTACACATACACCTCAGACACACATACACATAATACATAAAATGACATTAAGATGAAAGTAAAGATAATGTCTTAATAAAGAAATAAGAAGAGGATGCTTGGGATAGGCCTGAGGGAAGTCCGGAGAGAACTCAGGGAGGTTTCTGAGGTGACCTGCACATTTACCACAGGGAGGGAAATGTTGCTTCCAGACTGCAATGGCATTGAAGACTCTGTTATGAAAGTCCATTATAATGGACTATATCCCTTCTTGAACCATAAGTCAAATAAATCTGCCTTTCTCTTAAACTAGAGAAGTCCATCTTGTCCAGGAAATGAACTTTAAGGATATTTAAGGGTATTAACTTTAATGATATTGAGCATTACTCAAAGAGCGTTGAACAGATGTAGAAGTCTACACTTGGAATCGACCTGTTCACCTGTGTATGCAGGTTCTCTCTACCATGGACCAAGTTTCTGTTGTACAGTAGAATGGCTTCAAAGCTAGATTCAGTACGCCCCCTGGTGTTCAAACAGCAGAAATGACTGCTATGAGTCCTCTGTGCCCCTCATCCTGGGACTCAGCCGACATCAGCAGGTGGTAAGAAGGGTGATGATTGGGCTCTATGTCAATTTCATGAGTAGAATAATTGAAGGGGTGGAAGATGGAGTTACCTAACTAAGATAGTAGATTTCTCCTTACACAGGGAAAGGACTCTTTAGCTGTGGGGACTGGTAAAAGTAGTGGGCCCTTTACCAGGTGCGAAGGGTTGGTATAGCTGTAGTTTTTCCATATTATTCACAATACCCCAAAGGGACAGGCAGCCCAAGTGATCATCAGTGGACGGGCCTGGTGGTTATAATCAGTCTTTTTTTTCTGTAAGACAACACTTATACACTATTAGTTTAAGAGAAAGGCAGATTTATTTGACTTGTGGTTCAAAAAGGGATATAGTCCATTATGATGGATTTCCACAGCAGAGAGCTGGAGGTAGAAGCAGAAGGCTGGTTCATGTCACTATAAACATCATGGAGACTGAGAGAGGAGGAGAGAGAGAGAGAGAGAGAGAGAGAGAGAGAGAGAGAGAGAACTTCAACCTCAAGGGCCACCTCCTGTGACATCCCTTACTTCAACAAGGCTCCACCTCCCAAAATTGCCACAACCTTCCCACATATTAACACTAGCTAAGCCTGGGCCGAGGGTGGGGGAGGGATCACATTCCAACCTTGGTGGTGGTATACACGTGTGACCCCAGTATTAAAGAGGCTGAAACCTGAAGAGCTCAAGGCTAGCCTGAGGCTCCACAGTGAGTTGAAGGCAGCCTGAACTACATAGAGAATCATCTTGTTCCAACAAAACGAAACCTATCAAATGACCTTTAGTGGATGAATGGATAAACAAAGGGTGGTATACCTATATAATGGCATGGTGCTCAGTCTTTAAAAAGGAAGGCAATTATAATATATTTTACAACATAGATCAATCTTGAGGACTTTGTGTTAAATGAAACAAAACAGTCTTCAAAAAGACTAATAAGATTACAGGCATGTTGGCATGACTATAATTCCAGCATTTGGGAAGCGGAGGAGGGTGATCAGAGTTCAGATCCAACCTCAGCTACATAATGAGTTCAAAGCCAGGGTACCAGATAGATACAGATGTCAACTTGACAATTCAGAACAGAGCCTTTAGACACACCTATGAAGAATTATGCAGACAAGTCCCAAGCAATCCTTTGGGAGAGTAATTGGGTGGAAATATTCCCTGGACAGGTGAGTAAGTTGGAGAGAGAGAGAGAGAGAGAGAGAGAGAGAGAGAGAGAGAGAGAGAGAGCTGGTTCAGGACTTTGGCAGACTGGCAGGAGAGAGAGTATACTCCACCTCTTGACAATTCCTGTGGATATGGTGTGGTCAGTTCATTTGGCTCCTGATGTTGGTATGAGCTCTCCTGCCAAGCTGATGAACTATAGCCCAGAGATTCATCAGCTGAAATAAAAACCCTTGTTCCCCTAAATTGGTTGGTCCTGTGTTCATGCCACTGATAGGAGGGTGACTGGAACGGACAGCCAGGGCTACCCAGAGGCATTTCTGGATCAAGAATCTTTTCTTTGTATTTCCCCTGAAAGCAAGAAGTTCAGTCTTAAAGTCTCCCCTCACACCTTGTACCCACTACAGTTTCCAAGGGGACATCTTGGCCAAAGACTTCGCTGAGCATGTCAGGAGATACGAGAAAGACAGCAACTATGGCTTCGCAGAGGAGTACCAGGTAGGGCTGAGCCAGCTCCACCTACCCATGCCCAGCCCTTCCCATATGCTTTGGGCTCAAGCCAAGACAGAAATACATAGATTCTTATTTTCCAAGTTTCCCTTAGCATATATTAAGTAGATGTAATAATGGATTTTATTGTGATATTTTCATACATGTATATAATGTGTTTGGACTCATTCAACTCTACCTATCACCTTCTCTTGTCTGCTCCCACTTTTGCGGAGCCTCTTCCTTTTCCCAACTAGTCTCCCTTGTAAATTCCTCTCTCTCTCTTTCTCTGTGTCTCTGTCTCTGTCTTTCTCTTTCTTTCTTTCTTTCTTTCTTTCTTTCTTTCTTTCTTTCTTTCTTTCTTTCTTTCTTTCTTTCTTTCTTTCTCTCTCTCTCTCTCTCTCTCTCTCTCTCTCTCTCTCTCTCTCACACACACACACACACACACAGAGACACACACTCACACAATGAGTTTCGTTAAGGTTGCTTACAGGAATGTGGGATCATATCAGTGTTTATATCACTGAAGAAAATGTCTGTCCCTCCTTGATACCCGTTAACTGCTTAAAGATCTAGGGAGGGGTGGAACCTCCTTTTAAACAAAAAAGGAGGGGGGGCTGAAGAGGTGGCTCAGAGGTTAAGCCTCTGCCTTGCAGGCAGAAGGTCCTGAGTTTGGATCCTAGATGGGGGGGGCTGCAATTCTGGTCTTGGTAAGGTGGAGCCTGTGAATCCTGGGGCAGAGTAAACAAGAAGGAAGTGGAGGGGAGATGGTCCATGGTGGTTCCCGAATTGGCCCATGGTTCTACACACATACACACACACACACACACGCACACACATGCATAATTGAATAAATAATAAAAATAAAAAAAGGGGGGTTTCTTTTGCCATTCACAGAATCAATGTCTGTGAGTTCCATTCTTTCTCTTCTCTAATAAACTCTGCCTTAATCCTAAAAATGAAGGAATGTTTTTTAGATTAGTTTTTTGAGATGAGGAAGTCAGAGGACAAAGTCTGGAAATCAGTTCTCCTTCTACTATGTGGGCTTTTGGGGATTGAACTCAGATTGCTAGGTTTGCCAGCAGGTACCTTATCCACTGAGCTATTGTAACAGTTACTCTGCATGTTGCCGAAAAATTTTTGCCCAAACATCTTAACGGAACAAGGAATTTTGTTTTCTCTTAGTTTGATTACAGTTCTTAATCCAACTTGGCAGGTGAGCCCATACCAACACTAGGGTCTTAGGGAATCATAACCATATATCCACAGGACTGCTAAGAGGAACAGTCTCCACTTTCCAGACCAAATATTCAGAAGGATGCTAACTTCCGAAACCAGTTCCCTCCACTTGTTTACCTGTCCAGGACCTAGTCCCACTCTCCATGGACTGGGCCTTCCCCATCAACAGAACAGTCTCCTGCAAGCTTGCTCGGGGGCTTAACTCAACCACTGATTCTTCACAAATGCCCAGAGCCAACCATAAAGTTGACACCTGTATCTAAATATGACAGCTATCTCTCTGATTCTTTTTTAAGTATTTTTTCTTTTGAGAGGGAAGGATGAAGCTAGAGAACACACACATGCCATGGTGCATGGGTGGAGGTCACAAGACAACTTTCAGAAGTCAGTTCTCTCCTTCCACCATATGGGGCTTCCAGGGATTAAACTCAGGTCTCCAGATTTGCAAGCTGGCACCTTATCCATTGAGACATCCTCTGGTCTCTCATTAAAAATCTTAAAACCATGGTAGATAGTTGGGCAATCTTTACAGGATCCCCGACTTGCACCAGGAGGGCTGGTTTTCCCATGACACTTGCCTGATGAACTCCCTAGCTTCTTCCTAAGTGCTCTCAAATGACCCTCAAGGTGGGGCGGTCACATAGCTCCAAATTTTGTGGGTGCTACACACTCCTAAGGTATAAGGGATAATTAAAAGTAAAGAATAGGGAGCCCCAGGCACATTTGGGGGGTGTAGAGAAAATCCAATACCATGAACCCCTGTCTGCCTCTCCCCTAGCAATTGACCCTGGAGGACAAAAGCCACTCGCAGACAATAGCTTCAGCTCCTGAGAACGTGTTCAAGAACCGCTACAAGAACGTGCTCCCATGTGAGTTTGTATGGTCTTTCACTTGTATCTATCCCACGGGCACATCGCTGCCACTTCCCTTCTTAGCCCTTGCGAGAGATGAAGTTCCTTTCCCCAGCGGGTCCCTCCAGTGTCCCCCTGGCCTGCTCTCTCCAATGAGGACCCTTCATTCCTCTCAGACCCCATATAGCTCTCACTGCATGTGGTCGTGACTTCTGACTCGGGCTGGGGATGGGCTATGCTTCTCTGTCTTTCTCTCATGTGTGAGCGCGCTCACGTGTGCGTGTGCATGTGTGTGTGTTAGTATGTAAATGTGTGGGTGAGCGTGTGTGTGAACATGTGGGGCTAAGTGTATGTGTAATTAAGTGTGAGTGTGAACATGTGTGTGTGAGTGTGTGAGAATGTACGTGTGTGTACACGTGCATATGCACTCAGGTTCGTGTGTATGCACATAGAGGTTGGGGGTCAACCAAGGAAATCTTCACTCTCTCTGCACTTTGTTTTTTGAGACAGGGTCTCTCATTGGCCTGCCACTTCCCAGGCAGGCTATGCTGGTGAGTCTCGTGGGTCTTCTTGTCTCTACTCCCCAGTGTCAGGATTGTTACTGTGCACCACACACCCAGGGCTTTTTTTTTCTTACCAAATTTATTTATTTATTTGTTTGTTTGTTTGTTTCTTTGTTTGTTTAATTCTTTGGCACATTCATACTTGAGTACAATGAATTTATGTCATTTTCCTCCCTTACTAACAATCCCATCTTCCTTCCTGTCCTACTTCATACTTTCCTTCCCATCTTTTGCATGTATGGTCCACTGGGTTTCATCTGGGATGTCTGTACTGGAAGTACCTGAGTACGTACTGAGGTATTGATGACTTATCAATGGGTAATCATCGAGAAAAGTAGCTCCCCTTCTCCTATCTGACATTAGCCTTCAATAGTCTCTCAGGGAGGTAAAGTGTTTCTTGAGCTTTTCCCCTCATTCCTACATCCAAGTTTTTCTTTTTTGCATGTGTAACTGTGCATGTATGTGTACTTGTGTGGTGTGTGTGCACCAGAAGGCACCTGAGTGTTTGTACCTATAGAAACCTAATGATGATTTCAGAAATCATCCTGAATTATCTGTCTCCTTATTGGTTTACTCTGGAGTTTTCCAGGCTCTGCCTTTCAGGGTCAGAATTGCAGGCTGCCACCATTTCCACCTGGCATTTTTTCCATAACATCTGGGGATCTAAACTCAGGTCCTTTTGCTTGCAAGGAAGGCTTTAACACCTTAGACATCTCCCCAGCCTAGCCTGTGTGTTTATTTGTTTGTTTTTAGCATGGGTTTTAGCCATCCTTCCCAGTGGCTAGCACTTTACCCACAGAGCTGTCTTCATGGTCCCTCTTACTTCTTTCTGTCTTTGGACAACTAATTCTGGCGGTTTCTCTTAGATGACTGGTCTCTGGTGCCCTTGGAACCTCTCCATGATAAACCGGGCTCTGACTACATCAACGCCAGCTTCATACCTGTAAGGTCGGGCTGGGGTTGGAAGGAGGCTCACTGTGGTGTGAGGGGGAGGTCATTTGATGGTGACCTCCCCTGTTGTGTCCTCTTTCCTCACTAGGGGCTCCATAGCTCCAGGGAGTTCATTGCAACCCAAGGACCCCTGCCCAACACCGTGGGTGATTTCTGGCGTATGGTGTGGGAGCAGCAGAGCTGCACCCTGGTCATGCTTGCCAACTGCATGGAGTCTGGACGGGTGAGAGGAGACCTCTGTCTGGTGCTGACCCCTGAGCATCAGCCAACAATGCTGCTCCCTTCATCCAGATGTGAACTTAATGTGAACTTCTTCCCCACACTTCTCCAGTCCTCCTATGCTCTTTAACATGGGTCCCTCCCCACAACTGCACTGGTCCATGTTTGGGGTGTCTTAGTCTATTTTTTGACATTGTAAGTGGAAGTCATAGACTAGGTACTTTATAAAGAAAGAGGTGTCTATGAGTCATGCTTTTGGAAGCTGAAAAGTTCACGAGCACTGCGTCTGCATCTGGTGAGCGTGTCTTTTTCTCTCCCTCCCTCCCTCTCTCCCTCCCTCCCTCCCTCCGTCCCTCTCTCCCTCCTTCCCTCCCTCCTCCCTCCCTTCTTTCTTTCTTTCCCTCCCTCCCTCCCTCCCTCCGTCCCTCCTTCCCTCCGTCCCTCTCTCCCTCCTTCCCTCCCTCCTCCCTCCCTTTTCTTTCTTTCTTTCCCTCCCTCCTTCCCTCCCTCCCTCCCTCTTTTCTTTCTTTCCTTCTTCCTTCCTTCCTCCCTCCCTCCCTCCCTCCCTCCCTCCCTCCCTCTCTCCCTCCCTCCTTGTCTCTCTGTCTCTTTTTCTTCCTTTCTTTCTTTCTTCCTTTCTTTCTTTCTTTCCCTCCCTCCCTGTCTTTTTTTCTTTCTTTTTCTTTCTTTTCTTCTCTTTCTTTCTGTTTTCTCTCCATCTCTCCCTTTCTCCCTTCCTCCCTCCCTCCCTCCCTCCCTTCATTCCTTCTTCCCTTCCTCCCTCTCTCCCATCCTCTTTCTTTCTTTCTTTCTTTCTTTCTTTCTTTCTTTCTTTCTTTCTTTCTCTTTCTTTCTCTCTCTTTGTTTTCTTTCTTTTTCTGTCTTCCCTCCCTCCCTCCCTCCCTCCCTTCCTTTCCTTCCTTCCTTCCTTCCTTCCTTCCTTCCTTCCTTCCTTCCTTCCTTCCTTCCTTCCTCCCTTGCTTCCTTTTCCATTTCCATTTTCACACGTACATGAGTGCATGTGTGTGGAGGCCTAATGTTCCTCTCTGATGGCTCTTCCACTTATTCTTTATGAGACAGGGTCTCTCATCAAACCCAGATCATGACAATAGGGTTAGTCTGGCAAGCCAGCTTGCTCTGGGGATTCCTAGTTTTACTTTCCTGGGTCAGAATTACAGATATGCAGCCACACTCACTGGGCATTTTACGCGGGGTCTGGTGATTTGAACTCTGGTCTGTTTGCTGACATGGCAATTGTTTTAACTACTGAGTCATTTCTTCAGCCCTGGCAAGAGTTTTGGTGCTATAATAAGATCTTGAGCCTTGCACTCTGAGGCGGAGCAGGATATAAAGCTGAGAGTGCTTTGTGCCTGTCTTTATGACCTCATCTAAACTAATTTCTTCCCATTAACACATGCATTTGGGAATGGGACTCCCAAGGCATAAACTCTGGGGAGGTGCATCCAAACTAAAGCGATAGAGAACTGGCCTCATCAAGCGGTCCTTGTAAATCTCTTCGACAGGCTGCCTGTGAGTTCTGTCTCACCTCGAGCAGGAGAGTCACATGCAGGGCTGGGGACATAGCTGGAGAAATGGCTCTGTGGTTAAAGCCTTTGCCTCTCAAGCAAGGGGACCTAAGATCTCATGTAAAACTGCCAGACAGGTGTAGCAGCCCATCTATAGTTCTGTGTCTATAAGGCAGAGCCTGGGAATCTCCAGAGCAAGCTTGCTAGCCAGACTAGCCCTAATGGTGTGCTCTGGGTTTAGGGAAAAAGCCAGGCTCAGCAGCAGGGTTGGAAGAGCAATCAAGAATTATTCCCATTCTTGGGCTGGAGAGGTGGCTCAGGGGTTAAGCCTCCGCCTTGCAGGCAGAAAGTCCTGAGTTCGGATCCCAGATCCCACGTATAGACGCCAGGCGGAAGCGGGGGGCGGCCTGCTCTTCTGGTCCTGGTAGGGAGGAGCCTGTGAATCCTGGGGCAGAAGGAGGTGGAGGCGTCCATGGTGGTTCACGAGTTCGTCCGTGGTTCTACACATACACAGATACACACACACACACACACACACACACACAGACACACACGTGCACGCACATGTGCAGAGTTGAATAAATAATAATAATAATAATAAAAAAACTTTAAAAAAAAGAATTATTCCCATTCTCATCCTCAGATCTCCATAGGCACACACAAACACTATCAGACACACACATGTAAAACATGCATACATTACATGCACATGAAAAAGAAAGACAAAAGATCACAGGCGAAAGGCATCCTGCTCTCTGACTGTCTCTTCCCTGCCACCAGGTGAAATGTGAGCTGTACTGGCCCCTGGACAGTCAGCCCTGCACTCACGGGCAGCTCCGTGTGACACTGTTGGGTGAGGAGGTGGCGGAAGACTGGACGGTGAGAGAGCTGCAGCTCTCCAATGTGAGTCCCCCAATCCCATCCAGAACTCTCCATAAAGCCTTCCTGCTGTGTACCCCCAGAGTGTCCCCCCAAAACATTAGCCACAGCTACTTCCGAACCTCTGCCCCATGCTTCCTCAATTCTCTCTTCTGCAGATAGAAGAGCAGAAGTCTTTCTTTCTGCGTCAGTTCCACTACCAGTCCTGGCCGGATCACGGTGTCCCCTTCTCTCCAGATCCCATATTGGCTTTCTGGAAAGAGCTTCGAGTATGGTTGGACCAAACCACAGATGCAGGCCCACCCATCATACATTGCAGGTGAGCCCTGGCCCAGGAAGCCTCACCTTAGAAGAGAGACCACCTTGGGACTCAGAAAATGGCATTAGGTGGTTGTTAGGAATTTACAGAGGGGATGAAGAAGAGACTGAACACAGAAGGACAATAGGTCTAGAAAGCAGCTGTGGCAGTTCTGCAGGACCCGCAAGCCTTGCACTTAGAGACGGAGACCAGAGAATTGAGTTCAAGGCCAGACTGGTTTACACAGTATGATCTTTGCCTCAAGAAAGAGATGTAGAAACTTTAAAAAAAATGTGTGTTAGGGGACCTAGGGATGCAGTTCAGTTAACAGATTGCTTGCATGCATGAAGCCCTGGGTTCAGGTCCTAGCACTGCACAAAACAGTGCATGGCAGTCTGTAGTCCCAGCACTCAGGAGGTAAATGCAGGAGAATCAGAAGTTCAAGGTAATCCTTAGCTACATAGGAAGTTTGAGGCTAGTCTGGGTTATATGAGATCCTGTGTCCAAGAAAAAAAAAAGAGAAAAAAAAAAACTTGCAAAGTGTTACAGTTAGCCTGCATTGTTTTTTTTTTTATTTTAAACAGTCATCTTTATTGATAAAATATAGCCTGCATTGTTGATGATAAATTTACAACCAAATGGCTTAAGGGAACAAGGGAAAGGAAAAGTCCAACAAGTGAGATGGCTCAGCAGGTAATGAACCGGTTCATAAAACTGTGGATCTGAGTTCAATTCCCAGAAGCCCACATGGTGGAAGGAGAGAACTGACTTTTGAAAGTTGCCTTCTGACCTCCACCTGTGCACCATACCATGTATGTGCTCTCTGTCTCTGTCTCTCACATGAACACAAATTAAAACAAAATCAAGAGTTATTTAAAATAAAAAAAGGAAATAGGTACGTAGGCAGAGTTAATGCTTAAACCTTCTCTTGCTGTTAAGCTTGGTCCCTTGGCTCAAAAAACAAGAGTACAGATTTCCCTCACCTCTCACACCCTTGCCTTGTCCCTCCCTAGTGCTGGTGTGGGCCGAACAGGCACCCTCATTGCTCTGGATGTCCTGCTGCGACAGCTGCTGTCTGAGGGTCATGTGGGGCCTTTCAGCTTTGTGAAGAAGATGAGGGACAGCCGCCCGATGATGGTGCAGACAGAGGTAGGGGGCTCTGGGAAGGATACGGACCCAATGGATGGGGGGAGATACATCTAGCGGACCCTGTGGGAAGCACCCCTCACCCTCATATGTCTACCCTGTCTACCAGGCTCAGTATGTGTTCCTACACCAGTGCATCTTGAAGTTCCTCCAGCAGGCTGCCCAAGGTGAAACCCACAAGGAGGCAATATATGAGAACGTGTCAAGCCTCGTCTATGAGAACACGGCTGCCATATAGGCCCCTGGATTGCAGGTCTAAGCTACAAGGGGCATTGAGCCTCCACACAGTGGTACTTGAACATATGGATTCCCCTCTGGAGTCAAGAGCCCCAGAGTCCCAAGAGAACAGAGCATGTGTGATGGGGTCCCAGCCTCCTCAAGTCCTGTGGGAGGAGATCACTGGATACTGTTTTCCAAGAGGTCTGAGCTCTCCGGCTCTTGAGCCTTGTGAAAGCCGGGATGTGGAAGAGAACGGTGACAGGTGGATTACTAATTCTCCAAGGAAGAGAGCTGTGGACCTGTGGGTCTTAGGAAAACAGGCTGGAACCTGGATACTGGAGAAGGAAGGAATCAGGGTCTGGAATTCTGATGAAGCCAAAAAACAAGGGAAGGCAGGAACCTGCCCCTGTCTTTACACCAGAAACTAGATCAGTCTTCTGTGATCTGAGGTTGAAGGGGATTCCCTGGCCTGAGGTCTCCCTGCACATATTTTCCTTGCATATAATTTATTAAACTGTTCTCTGCCAAAGTGTTTCATGTAGTAGATGTCTGCCTTTGGAGACAATACTGGGTTAGGAGCAAAGTGAGCTCCTAACTGAAAGTTAATGAAATGGCTCAGTAGGTTAAAGGTGCTTGCTCTGCCAGCTTGGGGACCTGAGTTCGATCCCTGGAACTCTTATGAAGATGGAAGGAGAGAACTAACTCCACAAAGTTGTCACCTGACCCCATACACACTTAAGAAAAAAGCAGAGATGGAGAAATGGCTCACGGGTTAAGACTCTTGTCTTGTAAGCAGAAGGTCCTGAGTTCAGACCCATGTAAAAAACACTAGATGAAAAAGGCAGCAGCTGCACTTACAGCCCTGGTAGGTAGAGCCTGAAAAATCTCAGAATGAAGCAAAAAGGAGGTAGAAGCAATCCAGGATGATTCCCAAAGTTGCCCTTGGTCCTCTACAGGAACATACAGTATCTTCTGATACACACACACACACACACACACACACACACACACACACACATAGAGGAATGTATGACTGGATCTTTCATAGAAAGCTGGAGGTCCAGACCTCTGTCTTGGAATCAACATTGTGGGCTTGCCTATCGGGCTTATATTTTTGGGAGGCAATATCTAGGAGTAAAGTAGTGGTGATCTGACTGCCTTAGCTACAGATTTCTGGTAACTGACTCTTCATTGGTGACTCTCTTGTGTCCTAGCACCGGGTGTCCTGGAATTCAGATTTTGCACCGTGTGTGTGTGTGTGTGTGTGTGTGTGTGTGTGTGTGTGTGTATGTTTCATGTATCTTGTGTGGACCAGGAATCAGTGTGGCTATCAGATGGCATTCATGGACTTTGTAGTGATTCTCCGGTGGGTAGGGCATACCTAGGGGGCGGAGCAAGGCATTTCCTTTCCTCCGGACAGCGCGCGCGCGCGCGCGCACACACACACACACACACACACACACACACACACACACACACACACACACACGAGCGTGCACACGGCCCAGTTCCACTTAGCCGCGCCCCCACCCTGCCGAGCTCTGTGATCAGCACCGGAGACAGCGCCATCCGCCCACGTGCAGGAGGCGGGGTCCCGGCGGGCAGTACCTTGCAGGAGGGTCCTATCCAGCAACCCATCAGGTAGGAGTTTCTGGGATCCTCTGCCCAAGCCACGTCCCCAGTCCCATTCATAGAGGGAAGAGAGTGTTGCGTGGGAGGGAACAGGGTAGGCGGTGGGTAGTGGGTGGTTGAGAAGGATCAACATAGTGGAAGGTTGGAGTCTGCAACCGGCAGATTAAGAGAGGCAAGACAGGCATAGAGACAAAGACAGGGTGGGTAGGCCGGAAGGAAGAGGAGAGACCCCAGAAGACAGAGCTGAGCGCTGACAGAGGATAGCACGGATGGCAGAAACAGAATAGGGAAAATACTTATTTGGGGTCTAGAGACAGAGATGAATGGAGATGGAGTTGGGCACAAGAATAGATGTATAGACAGGGAAATGGATGTTCAACAAAGACCCACCGGTGACCGGATGTGGTGGGTCCCGCACATGCACCGGGTCAGATTCCCCCATTTCTCAGCCACCAGCGGGCTCTCAGAGCGCGAGCTGACCCTCGTCACCCTGGCTGGGCCAAAGGATCCGGGTTCCAGGGTTCCAGGTTTAGGTAGTGTGTTCTGCCGCGCCCGGGGACTGGGCTTCTGTGCGTCAGCCACACCCGTTGTCTTGGCAACAGCCTCATTGCCTGGCAACCAGCCTTACTCCCTCTTCTGCCTGAAGCCAGCCAGCCTGGTCTGGCCTGGTTGTTGCTGGGGCAACGCAGTCCTCTGGTTCCCACGGTTGCCTTCGCCCACTTCCGGTTCAAACCCTGAGGAGAGAATCGCAGAAGGGGCAGAAGTTACAAGGATGCCCCAGAGTGGGTGTCCCTTTCAGATGAAGTTTGGTCCCTGAAGACCCGTCCTTAGCCAAGAGAGAATTCTGTGCGCCGAGAATGGATGGGAGTTGGGGTTCTTGGTTGTGCGGTGGACTGGATGGATGATTGGGGTGGCAGTGGGAGAGGGCTAGGGCATTCGGGTGTCTCCGCAGGAAGGAGCACAGGACCCCGACGCCATGTTCCCGGAACCCCCGACCCTGGGGCCTGCAGCCCCAAAGGCACCTCCGGACTCCACCCGCATCAGTCAGGGGACAGGTGAGAAAGACCCTGGGAGGGAGCACTCCAGGAACCTTCCAGGGAGCCGGACTCCAATGCGTGTGAATCTCCATAGGAATGGAAGAGCACAGGTTTGCAACCAAAAGCAGGAAGCAGATCGAGAGGCATGGCATGGAATGGGATGGGAAATGGATGCATGGGAAGCCCCACCTTTCCCTTATAGGGAAACTGAGGTCCCAGGACGGGGGCAGGGCTTCTTTTAAAAGTATTAGGGGTAGAGCGGAAATTAGAGTGAGGGCGTGGAAAGGAAAGTGGACTGAGAAGCAAACAAATCTAGATGGGGTTAGACGGGAGGCACCAGCTGGGCTTCTTAGACAGGGTAGGTAGGAAGAAAAACCTGGGCAATCAAATGGAACGGATATGGCTGAAGGGAAAACCAGGCGAGGAATCCAGATTCCACGTGGAATTGGAACCAAGCTAGCCAGGCTGCTTCCCAGAGCTTCAATGTTGTTTCTGCTCATTTCTCTGCAGTGCCCCCCTGGGCCCTGGCCACAATCGTTCTGGGGGCAGTCCTCCTGATCTTCAGCTGTTGTTTCTGTTTCTACCGGAAGCGCTACCACAGGCGAATGGCCAAGAAGAGCCAGGCCCAAGCCCAGGTCTACCTTCAGGAAGTGAAGGAGCTAGGCCGGAGTTACATAGACAAGGTGTGGCCAGGCCCAGCCCCTCCACAGCCCTTCCACAGCCCCTCCACCCTTCCCTTTGTGCCCCCCTCCCCCCGTGGCTCAGCGAGCCATCAGTCCCTGTTCTTCCCTTCTTAAACCCACCACATTTATCCATCTCTCCTGTTTTGCTCTCCACTGGACACTGGGGATCTGAGGATCAGATCTAGTCACCACTAACAAGAACTTAGCTGTCTGAGCTGGGCATGGTGGCACATGTCTGTAAACTCAACATGGGGAAGGCTGAGGCAGGAGGGTTGATAGAAGGTCAAGGCATGTGAGAGCTGCAAAGAACCTGTCTAAAAAAAGGGATGAGTGGGGCAGGGCTGGGCCAGTGAGATAGCTCAGAATGTAAGCCCCTCCCCCTCAGCTCAAAAACCTGGTGACCTGAACTTGATCCCCAGAAGCCTACATGGTGGAAAGAGAGAAATGGTTTCTGACCTCCACCTGTGCATCATGACATATATGTGCTCACTTTCTCTCTCTCTTTTAAATAAATAATTTAAAAAGGGAGGACAGTTTGGAGGATGACTCGGTAAGAATGTTCACTACATAAGCAGAAGGACCTGAGCCTGTATCTCTAACACATAAAATTACAGGCATGGTTGTGACCCCATTGCTGGGAAGGGGCAGTGACTGAGGATGACTGGGACTTGCTGGTCAGGGATACTCAGAATTACCCCCATATTTGTTGAAATGTAAATTCTGGATGCAAGCACAAGGAATGGAGTTTGGATGCCCAGAACCCCCATAAAAAGCAAGCAGACCTGGCTGCCATTTGTAATCCCAGTACCCCGGAGACGAAGTCAGGGAATATCCAAGGAAATCTGGCTAGTTAGCTTAGCCAACTAGTGAGTTCTGTGTTTAACTGCGAGATGCTGTTTTAATAATAAAAGTGGAACATGAGCTAAGAAGCCACCTAACATCAACCTCAGACTTGAGACCTGAGACAACACTTTTTGTGTGTGTAGTCTAAGCATGACAAACACACTGTGTATCTCTCTGTTCCCTGTCCATAGCAGACATCACTAATCAAATATCTATGATATATTCCTGCTGTGTTGCCATGTCTAGTTGCTGTCTGTGATGGACATGACTAGTAAAATGCTGGCCCTGTTTAGGCTGTAAACAGTCAGTTGTAACTCTGGGGAAGGGATCTGCAAATATCCTCAGGCCTCTGATCCTAGAGAGAATAACTGCTTTTAGGAGAAGAGTCACTTGACCTTGCCCCTGGCTTTTTCTAAGGTTCAGCCAGAAGTGGAGGAGCTGGATCCAGTACCATCTGGATCAGGACAGCAAGCGACAGAAAAGCAGCAGCTAGGACGGCTGCAGTACTCACTGGACTATGACTTCCAGAGTGGCCAGGTGGGTGTGCAGGAGGGGGAGCATTATGATGGGAAGGATCCCAGATTCCCAGCCTCCTCCTAGAGGAAACCCTGCAAGGGAGGCTAAGACACTAGGATACTCCTTGCCTCCCTGGCTCCTACAGCTCCTAGTGGGCATCTTGCAAGCTGAGAGTCTGGCAGCTTTGGACCTGGGAGGTTCCTCTGACCCCTATGTTAGTGTGTACCTGCTACCAGACAAGAGGAGGCGGCATGAGACCAAGGTGCATCGGCAGACGCTGAACCCACACTTTGGGGAGACTTTTGCTTTCAAGGTGAGCTCCAGCTGGTCTGCCCTAAGTCCCTGGAACTGAAGAGCCATCCCCTCAAGATTTCTTGAGAGCAGTACTCAGGTGGTGGCTTCCAGTTTGTGTGGGTGGTGGTGGTGGATTGGGGGAAGGGGTGTTTCCTAAATTGTCATCCTGTACTGTCTATTGCCTGGTACTTGGACTACCCATTAACATGTGATGTCCACTTCCATCTTCCACCTACATGTACTGTCCCCCTTTCCTCTTTCTCTCTGACTTCCCTAACCTTCTACTTTGTATTCTCTTGGTGCCCCCCCTCCTCCAGGTCCCATATGTGGAGTTGGGGGGCAGGGTATTAGTCATGGCTGTGTATGATTTTGACCGCTTCTCCCGGAACGATGCCATTGGGGAGGTTCGGGTCCCCATGAGCTCAGTGGACTTGGGGCGGCCAGTACAGGCCTGGCGAGACTTACAGGCGGCTCCCAGGGAGGAGGTGAGCATATGTACCCCTCTCCCCACTGTCTATTCCCCACCCTCAGCCAATCAGACTATGGGCTTCCCAGACCCTCACATCTGCAGGTCCTTGGCACTTGCTCCTGAGGATGAGCTCTCAGGAATAAGTGGACATCGGGATGTTTGATTCTGGTCCATGCCATTCCAAGGTGAGAGGGTGGGAGCAAGGTTAGAAGTCTGGCTCTAGGTGCCATTTCTCTTTTTAGCAGGAGAAACTGGGGGACATCTGCTTCTCCCTCCGCTACGTCCCCACGGCAGGGAAGCTCACTGTCATTGTCCTGGAAGCTAAAAACTTGAAGAAGATGGATGTAGGAGGACTGTCAGGTAGGAAGTGTGTGAGTGTTTGTGTGCATGTGCGCATGCGTGCGTGTGTGTGTGTGTGTGTGTGTGTGTGTGTGTGTGTGTGAATAGGTCTTCTGCCTAAAGTTCTGGCAGTTTTTGGGTGCCGAAGATCTCAAAGCAGGTATGCTGTTATGAGGGCTATAGATTTGATTTTGGCACAACGTGCTGGACTCAAAGGGTGCATGAGATGTCTCTAGGGATATCCAAAGGAGAGACCTCTTTCCCCCCCTGTAATCTAACCTCTATGACACCAGCAGTAGAAGGTTACAAGTCTTTGCTCCCCCCAACTGCCCTGCAGATCCATATGTCAAGGTGCACCTGCTTCAGGGAGGCAAAAAGGTCCGAAAGAAGAAGACCACCATCAAGAAGAACACGCTGAATCCCTACTACAATGAGGCCTTCAGCTTTGAGATTCCTTGTGATCAAGTCCAGGTGAGTGTAGACATGCCCTGCCTGAGCAGCTACCCTACAATCCCTTGAGACTCCCTATTGACAGGGGAAGGGAGACCTTGAGGAATGTGGTAGACAACGGGTCTGTTGTCCAACCCAGTCTCCTTCTTGGGGCACAGGGAATATGGCCCTAAAATCTGGGCTTGGGCAGCCTATCCAGTCATAAGACCTATATATTTACTGCTACAACCAGGTTGCCTGTTTCTAAGAGGCCTCACCCCCAGCAAGATCAGGATGTCTGTCCCTAACAAGTCCCAATGCCCAGAGGACCAGATAGTACCTAACCTAGGAAGAACAGAGTACCATACCCCCAGCAAGTTGAGATGCCCCCCCTCGCAAGACCAGGGTGCCTGTCCCTAACAATTTCCCCACAGAACCCGGTTATACCCCCTCAGGTAGAGTAATGCAAGGACAGGATTTGCTTCCCCAAGGAAGAATAGAATGACACCCTCCCCAGCAAAAGGGACACCATGTCCCCAGCTAAAGTAGGATGTGTCTTCCTTCAGGAACTTGGTACTAAGGAAAAGATTTCCCCTATTCTGTAAGGATAGGGCCAGTTCAGGTTGAGGTTTGGCCAACACATGTCAGGGATTTATAGGGTCTGATTCCTAGGTAAGCTGCCAGTGATCTCTTATCAACAGGCCCTGTGGGCTTTTCTCCTTAGAAACCTGTTTTCAAAGGGATGAATATGTCTTACCACACACAGACTCTGTCCCTTCCAATTGCCACCCCTCCCTTTCCCACTCTTCTAGCAAGGCCCGTCAACAGCCTGCTCACAAGGAGCATGTCCTAAGAAATGGTCTCTTAAGGCTGGAGAGATGGTTCAGAGGTTAAGACTCTGTCTTGCAAGCAGAAGGTCCCACGTAAAAAATGCCAGGCTGAATGGGTGGCAGCCTGCACTTCTGGCCCTGGTGGGAGGAGCCTGGGAAATCCCAGAGCAAAGCAAGAAGGAGGTAGAAGCAATCCAGGATGATTCCTGAAGTTACCCTTAGTCTTCCACAAGGATACACAGTGCCCTCTGATACACACACACACACTAAAATATAACAAGAAAAAAAAATGGTCCTAGGGATTAAAGCTTTTGCCTCAAAAGCAAAAGGACCTGAGTTTGAATCCTCAGATCTCATGTAAAAATATTGAGTGGATATGGTTGAGGCTTGTAATTCAAACTCTTGAAGGTAGAATCTGGGAAGCTTCAGAATAAAATAATGAGGTAGAGCAATCCAGGATGATTCCTGAAGTCACCCTTGGTCCTCCACAGGGACACACACTCAAGTGCCCTCTTCTACAAATACACAGATACAAAAAGAAAGTAATGATTCCCATGCCTCTCTCTTACCCTCCTGTCTCTTCTTCTTCCCTTGTTCACCCTAGAAAGTCCAGGTGGAGCTGACTGTGCTGGACTACGACAAGCTGGGCAAGAATGAGGCCATTGGTCGGGTGGCTGTGGGGGCTGCGGTCGGTGGGGCTGGCTTGCGGCACTGGGCCGACATGCTGGCCAACCCAAGGCGGCCCATTGCCCTGTGGCACTCCCTCAGGCCCCCTGACCGAGCCCGGCCAGTGCCTGCACCTTGATCCTGCTTCCCTTTTCAGGCACTCGACCCTGGATATTTGAACCCCCCTTTCCCTCAATGGGCCTCTCTCTCCATCTGCCCCTAGCCACACCCAAGCTACTGCGTCCATTCCATTTGGGCCTTCTTACTTCCACTACACCACTCACTCTGGACAAGCTTACAACTTCCAGCCCCTTCCCATCATACACCAAGAAATCCTAGCCACTCCTCTCCTCCACGAGGGAAAAATCTTAATCTTTCACTGCCCTGGAATCCCCTCCTCTGCTTTGACAATCAGCCATTTGTCCCCTTTTTCCTGATCTATTTAGCTCTTCCTCCCACACAGCTGGATCTGTGCTCTGCTCTTGGGGCCAAATAAACACTCATCAGCTCAGAGGTCTGACCCATGTTTCTTGAAGTGGGTGTGGAGAGGTGGGGGGATGGCTGGGGCAAGAGTTGGGGCCACGAGGGAACTTCAACTTCTGGTCAGAGGGTCCTCCAGGGTTGTGTTAATGCTGAACGTGCTGGACATCATCCAAGCAGGGAAACTCCCCCACCCACCACCACTATTTATTCACACATCTGTCTATTTGTCAGTTGTGATGATGGTACCTGTTGCATCTAGGGTGTGAGGAGTCAGAGAGAATTCCCTGACACGTGAATGTCTCCACTAACTCACCCGTGAAGCACATAGGGGCAAGCCTGTTGCATGAGGGGCTAGTGTTTTATGCTGAATCACATCTCCAGCCCCTCACGGATGGATTCTAGAAGAGCATGCTACCACTGAGTCATGCCCCCAGCTACCCCCTACTCCCCTAGTCCATCTGGCTCCCAAACTGCTGGATTGCAGGAAGGTGCTCTAACACCAAGCCACGCCTTCATCCCTCACTGTGGATTCTAGGCAGGTGCCTCCAACCTTTCACTGGTGGATTCTTGTTAGGTACGCTACCATTGAACCATACCCCCAGCCCCTCATGCACTGCTTAGAGTCATGGTGGATTCTAGGCAGCCTCTCTATCAGTGAGTCATGCCACCAGGCCTCTTTTTAAGAAGTCTTTTACTGTGTGTGAGTGTGTATGTGTGTGTGTCCCTCATACACACAGAGGCCAGAGGAGGATCTCCAGTGTCCCATTTCATCACTGCTCTATTTTCTTGAGACAAGGTTATCACTGAACCAGTGAACCTCTTGTCTCAACACCACTCAGGGCTGGAGTTCCTGGAGTGTGTAGCCTTGGGAGTTCTGGGGATTTAAACTGAAGACTTTTTACATGCTGGGTCATTTCCTCAGCCCCTTGTTTTCTCATAATTATTTTTTTACCTTTTATCTTTGCATATGTGTTTGATGTGTGCATACTAGTGTGTGTTTTCATATGTGACAGAGAAAGAGAAGAGAGAAATCTCGTGAAGACATCTCTTTGTATTATTCCTATTTTTTCCACTTCTGGAAATATGATCCTCACAGCAGCCTCATGAAACAAACAATTTTTACTCCTAGTTGACAAATAAGGGCCTAGTTGCTCAGGGCCACATAGTCAAGAACTCTGTTTTCCAACCCTGGAACTGATCTTGTTCTGATTGACATAATAATGTTGGGGTCTGGGGCTGGAGAAGTGGCACAGGGGTTAAGCCTCTGCCTTGCAGGCGGAAGGTCCTGAGTTCGGATCCTAGACCCCATGTAAAGAAGCCGGGCGGAAACGGGGAAAAAAAAATAAAAATAATGTTGGGGTCTTTGGTCACCTATCTCACAAGAAAACCACCCGTATTGGGAAGGGAACGGTCAGAAAAGATCTTCTGAGGGGAGATTTGGGCAACCTGAGAAGGAATGAAATATACAAAGATAAGTACAATAGAATACTTTTTACTCATAAAAGGAAGGGTTACCAATGCTTCAGCATGGACTAATCTCAAGTAGCTCAGTCTGACCTTGAATTTGTAGGATGGCCTTGAATTTGTGATCTTGCCTCAACTTCCTGAGCATTTGATTACAAGGATATGCCAATCACAGTTTATGTGGTACTAGGAATTGGACCCAGGACTTTATGCTAATCAAGCACTCTACTAACTGAGTCACGACCCCCATCCCTTATTTTTTTTTTTATCATTTATTTATCTATTTTGGGGAGGCCCTGCAGCATTCATGTGTTGCAGTCCTAGGACAAATTATTGAATTTGTTCTCTCCTCCCACCGTGTGGGTTCCAGACCTTGAATTCAAATCATCAAATTTGGCAGCAAGCACCTTTAAATTCTGAGCCATCTTACTGGCCCTATTTTTTATTTTTCTTTCTATACAAGATCTCGATATGCAGCTCAGGGTGACCTTGAACTCACATAGATTCTCCAGTCCGTCTTTGGAATGCTGGGATTACAGACCTCTGCCACCATGTCCAGCTATGGGAAATATTTTTTAATATTGTATTTATGGGAGGGAGGGAGAAAGAAAGAAAAAGAGAGAGAGAGAAAAAGAGAGAGAGAGAGAGGTGCATGTGTGAAAGTTATAGGACAACTTTCAGGAATTAGTTCTGTCTTTCTACCACCTGAGCTTCAGGGAGACAGGTTATCAGTGCAGTGTTTCTACCAGCTGAGCTATCTCGCTAGTCCAAGAATTTCATTTTTAATAATTTCTGTAAGAACATAGCACACTCACAGAATTTCTGAAAATTTATCAGCCTGGAGAACAGGGGCCCGGTTTCCCACGCGGTTAGGCCTGTGGTCAAGCAGCCCAGTCACAAGGGACCGGGATACCGAGATGTGCAATCAGAAGGTTGGGCTTCCTCCCACCCAGACCCGGTCCCTTCTCGGTCACTCTGTCGTCATGACAACCGCGTCTCGGCGTCCTCTTCTTGGGCACCCCTGGAGGCCATCCCTTGGTGCTCCTATTGGCCAAAAGTTCTTAATGGGCGGAATCTTAATGGGCGGAACCTTTTGTGTTCATTGGTCAGTTGATGGCAATGGTGGAGGTTCGCCTGCCCCCATTGGTTAAGAGAGTAAAGGGAGCACGGCTTCTAGGTAACAGTCGTGCGGGGTCGCTGCAGCTCAGCGAAGCCCCCAACAGAGAGAGAGGGGGGGGGAGACCACGGGACCACGGATATTTGGAAGGATAAAGGTGTGTATGTGTGTTGTGGGGGAAGTGTGAATCACGTGAAGTGAGGGGCGCTAGAAGAATGTGGGGTACACAACTGTGGCGTTCCCGGGATGTCTGACCTGCAGGGCGATGACCACACCAGCGGGCTCGGGCGCCGGCTTCGGCTCGGTGTCCTGGTGGGGATTGTCCCCGGCGCTGGACCTACAGGCTGAAAGTGAGTCTCCACTACAGGAGTCTTGGAGGTCCCATCATGACCCGGCGTTACGGTTCCCACAAGCTCAACGGCCCTGGGAGGAAGGGGACTGGTTGCTCCCAGAGTCCAAATTCCACAATGCATGCAGGGACAGCACCCATTGGAACCCAGGTCCTGGGTGCCGGGTCCACAGAGCTAGTGGCCAGGAGTGCAGAGGCAGCTGCCTTGTCTTACAATGTCCGACTGTGGATCCAGTTTCGCAGGCAGACACCGCGCACAGTACCCCCGAGCTGGATGTCCTGCTGTTGGGCTCTGTGGATGGACGGCACCTTCTGCGGACCCTGGCCAGGGCGAGGCTCTGGCCTCCCAGGAGGTTCAATGTGAGCTGGGATTCCTGGGTTGTGGAAAGAGAAAGATGAAATGAAACCTTGAGGAAGGGAACATTGAGATTCAAGGGGAAAGCACGATGATCTATGATAGAAAGATAGATAGATAGATAGATAGATGATAGATGATAGATTTGTAGATAGATTATATATAATTTATAGACAGATATACATGATATAGATGATGGATGGATACAGATAGATAGATAAATGATAGATGATTTATAGATAGGTAAGTGATAGATGATAGTTAAACATAGGTAATGGATGATGGACATGATTGATAAATGATAGACATAGATGATATATAGATAGATGGTAGACAGATGATAGACAGCCAGACTGCAAAGTCTGAAGAAGTGGAGCTGGGAGCCTGCATACTTGTCCTGGAGAAGTAAGGAGCGGGTGTAGGATTTATGGGTATCAGGGAGAGGTAGAGCCTAAGAATCACACCTATAGTAATGCTGAGGAGGAAGGTACTGGCATCCCAGCATTTGTGGTGGAGAAGGCTGTGTCTGGTATTGAAAGACCAAACTCCAATTCAAGGCCTATAGAGTGGGTTCAAATCCAGCCTGAGTAGCTTAGTGAGATCCTGTCCCCAAATAAAAAGTAAAATAAGTGTTTGTGGTATGGATTTGCAGTTAGAACCATTGTCTAGTATGTACAATATCCTGGACTCTGTCACCAGTACGTGTGTGTGTGTGTGTGTGTGTGTGTGTCTGTTGGGAGGGTGGGACTGGTGCTCCAGACTCCCTGGTCTGCAGAATTCTCCTGCCTGTCATCCTTCTAGTTCTATGTGCTGGAGAACAATCTGGAAGCTGTGGCCCGACATGTATTGATCTTTAGCTTAGCCCTGGAGGATCCAGAGAAAATGGGGCTCCAAGGTCAGTTGCTAGGATCCTGGCTTTCAGGCCCACTCCCCCTTCCTAACAGATTCTGCCCTGATGTGATTGACATTTCTGGGGAGGAGGGCTGGAAATGTAGCTCAGTTAGTAGAATGCTTGGCTAGCAAGTGCAAAGTCTCAGGAATGATGGTAGAGTCTTGTTATCCCAGTACTGGAAAGGTGGAGGTAGGGGCACAAGGAAACTTCTGAGAGGTGCTGAGTCCCCCAATGGTTGGAAGCCAGGAGTAGTCATTTCTTTTTTTTTTTTTTTTAACATTTTTTATTATTATTTCTGCTCATACAAACTTAATAAGTACACCACTTCCCTCCCTCCCTTCTCCTCCCCCCGAACCCCCTGCTCCCCCTCCCCTCACCCCTCCCTCCCCATCCCCCAGTGCCTCCCCCCTCAATCCCCAGAGAGTCCTTTAATGTGCATGCCAGACTCCAGGAGTAGGCATTTCTAAGACTTCAGCCCAGAACCTAGAATGCTGTCTTCTTTGCTTGTGGAGTGGCCCAAGATCTTCTCCTCTCTGGACTCAATTTCTGCATTTATATACTATGGGTCCTGAAAATTCCTTCACCAATAAGACTCTTTCGAGGATTCTGTGCAAAGTGCATGGTACTTGGCAGATGACATCAGCGTGGTATAGCTGAGCGATTGCTTGTTTGGCTTACTTTTTTTTTTAAAAAAGATTTTATTTATTTAGTGTGTGTGTGTGTGCGTGTGTGTGTATCAGAGGGCACACTGTATGTCCCTGTGGATGACCAAGGGTGACTTCAGGATTGCTTCTACTTCCTTCTTGCTTCACTCTGGGATTTCCCAGGCTTTGCCCACTAAGGCCTGAAGTGCAGGTCGCCTCTATTTCCACCTGGCCTTTTTACGCGGCATCTGGGATCCGAACTCGGGACCTTCTGCTTGCGAGATGTTGGGCTTATTTTTTATTTGCGACAAGGCTGTGACAAGGCTCTCTCTCTGTGGACCAGGTTGGCCTTGAACCTTGGATCCTCCTGCCTCACCTTCAGAAGGCTGGGATTACAGATAGGAGCCACCACAACTCAGGTTATCTTCCTCGCAAGTGCAGCTGGTCCTCCTCAATGATAGTACCGAATGTGCTGCACCATACACTTTCAGGCTTCTTCTCTCTCTCTCTCACTCTCACTCACTCTCTCTCTTTCCCTCATTAGCAAGCAAAGTTTATTGACAATTGAAGGGCTATCTCCCAGCATTTGGGAGGGGACCTAGAATATGGGTTGGTCCATTTTTATGTTTTTAAATAACTAGAATTAATCCAATCTACCTAATGAAAAGCATGTAGTACTCTTCTGTAAGGTTCTAATCAAGATGAGCCAATTCGTATAGATAAATGCATAAGAAAACCATATAATAGAATAGGACTGGAAATGTATTTATTTATACATCATTTGTATAAACAGCATATATGTGCCTAAGGTATATAGTTCTGTTTTTAAGTTATTTTTCTAGGAATGGGGATTGAACCTAAAGTGTTACACATAGCCACCACTGCGCCTCACCCCCAGCCCTTCACTGCTGAATTGATTCCAGGCAGGCATTCTAACACTGAGCTATCCCCCCCCCCAAGTCTGTCACTTGCTCTACCGACTATACCCAAGGTCCAACCCCGTAGCATTTTAAAATACAATGTCTCATCTCCATTCACATTTAGAGATCCCTTAAAAGACAAGGGAAGTTTAAACATGAAATTCAGCACTAAATCTTTTAGCACAGGTCCCCATAATCCCAGCTACTCAAAGGACTGAGACTGGAGGATCGAAAGTTCAAAGTCAGCCTGGGCAATTTACTGGCAATTTACACTGTCTTCAAGAAGCTAAAAAGAGGTCTGGGGCGGTAGGGGGTGGACACAGCTCGACTGCAGAGCGCTTGCTTACTGGATTTAATTGACTGGTGAGGGGCCCGAGACGTGACTCACAGGTGCAGCTTGCCTACCATTTGAGAAGTCTTAGGTTTAATCCACAGTGCTGGGATAGGGGGCGGGGGAGGAGGTTGGGGTTAGCCGAGGGGTTGAGGTACAAGTGAGGAGTGAGTTACCCTTCATCCTTCACGTGTGTAGTTGCCGCGGTTCGCTTCTCATTCTCTAACCAGGAGGTAATGACAACTGCTCAGTGTCTCAGACATCCTTTCTCCTGCTCCAGAGCGCACCGAGACCTTCCTGGAACTGTGGGGGAATGCGCTGCTGCGCCCCCCGGTGGCCGCCTTCGTGCGCGCCCAGGCCGAGCGCCTGGCGCGCTTGGTACCTGAACCCGAGCGCCTGGAGGAACAGCTGCCTTGGCTCAGCCTCCGCCCTCTCAAGGTTCCGCGGCCTCTTGGATCCTGCGGCCAGAGCGGAGGGAGGAGCGCGAAGGGGGAATGTTTGAATGTGGGCAGTCCCGAAGCTGGGGGGGGGATCCAAGCCCAACTCGTGGTTCCCACGGTAGCGTTTGGCTGAGGATTGCACCTTCTCGAATGGAAGGGTCGATTAGAAGCTGCTCCCCAGCACGGATCTCCTTGTTTCTCACCTCTGCCTTCTGCTGCTCCTCTCGCTTCTTTTTCTCTTCTCCTCTCCTCTCCTCCTCCTCCTCCCCCCACTCCCTTTCCACCCCTGGCTGAGCAGTTCCGAGAGCGCGACGCCCTGGAGGGCGTGTTCCGCTTCTGGTCTGGCGGGGAGCGGGGACCCGAGGTCTTCCCTATGAACCGCCTTTGGGATTCTCGGGTGCGCCACTATCTGGGCTCTCGCTACGACGCCAGGCGTGGAGTCAGCGACTGGGACCTGCGCATGAAGCTTCACGACCGAGGGGTGAGAGACCCAGGAGAGATGGGGGGCTCGAGTCCTGGGCGTGGAGGAGGACTAGGGAGGACCCCAGAGTCTCAGGGAGGAGGGCAGAGGTCTGAACTCTTGTGCCTAAGGGAGGAGAACTGCGGTTTAGACCCCGGGGTTTGAAGGAGGAGGGCTGGGGACCTTGTAACAGGCTTACCAAGGGCTCCTTGCAATCGTCTATACCTCAGGCCCAAGTCATCCACACGCAGGAATTCCGACGTTGGCGGGACACAGGTGTCGCCTTTGAACTCCGAGACTCCAGTGCCTACCATGTGCCCAACAGAACCCTGGCGTCTGGTCGCCTCCTGAGCCACGTGGGTGTCTGCTATCTGGCCTGGTCTGCGCCTTTTCGTGAACCCATGAGTCAGTGTCTCCAGCTGGATCTTACCTGACACTTCCTTTCTCTCGCTTGTTTTTCCAGCGTGGTGAGCGCGTGGCAGCTCGCGGGTACTGGGGGGACATTGCCACGGGGCCGTTCGTGGCTTTCGGCATCGAAGCAGATGACCAGAGGCTCCTGCGAACCAGTAACGGACAGCCAGTCAAGGTGAGGAGCTTGGGGCCATTGCTGGGGGTCAATATGCGTGGCCATGCCGCTGTCTTCTAAGCCCCGCCCACCCAACAAGTCCTGCCCACCCGATTAACTCTGCCTTTACTATTCCCTCCCCCCACTTTCATCCACACAAAAGACTCTACCGCATTGTCCCGGACCCCACCTTGGAACGTGGTGCCTGGTCTTTCCACTGTGTTTTAAACCCAGCCCCAGAACGCAAAGAGTGTGGGGAATTCTAGTTCCCGATCAGCTGTCACCCTATTTCCAGTGTTAGCTCCGCTGCTTCACCCCTGTGCGGGCCCCTGCAGTCCTAACCCCAACATTTGTCCACGCCCCTTCTTTCCTGTGCAGACTTCAGGCGAGATCACGCAGCATAATGTGACAGAATTGTTCAGAGAAATGGTAGCTCGGGGGCGCCCGAGAGCCACCCAGGGGAACCCGGAGGCGCAGCAGTCAGAGGCAGAGGGTCACCAGGAGCTGCAGACTTCAAGTAAGCATGGCTTTCGTTCAAATAATCTACAGACTGCAGACTCCAGATGCGAATGTGGATTGAGCTGGTTTGGAATACCCGGGGGATTGACTTCCGTTGATATCTGTTTTCTTTTCTTCTTTTGTTCTGTTTCCCTGCTGAATTCAAGCCTGCTGTCGAGGTCTAACTGGAAACTGTCTAGATCCACCTGGTTCACCTTCTTCAGTCTGCTGGCCCTCTTTCTAATCCATTTCTTAACCCAACCCTCCCTTCCCTGGTGCGTGTGTGTGGGTCTGTTCCATTATATAATGGGCCACCCACTCTTTTTCTCCTCTGGAGGCTAAAATATGCCTGATCTGCAAAATGGGTCTCAGCCTCCTGGGACGATCTTCCTAGACTTTTGCACAAATCTTCTTCAGAGGATGGATGAAAAAAGGAATTCTAGAGGGTCAAAGAATCCCAGTGAGGTGATGCCCATCTGTAATCCCAGAGGCAGGAGGACCACATGGTTTACATAGAGCATTCTGAGCTATCTAGGACTACAGAGGGAGACCTTGTCTCAGAACAGGCTGATGGGGGAAGATGGAGTCAGGCTTTGTGTGTCTGTCCACCTCTGCACATCTCTGACTGTCTCTGGGTGCTTGGTCTCACAGATGCACCATCCAGCGCTGACCACTTTCTGCCCTTCTCCAAATAGCTTCTGCCAGGGAACCCTTCACCGTCCACTTCCTGTCTCTGGATTCTGCTCATACTCTCCACCACAAGAGCTGCTACCAGGGCCGGTTCCAGCTTCTCTACGTGGCCTGTGGGTAAGTACGATACAGCTGTGCTCACAGAGATCCAGGGTCCCCTCTCAGGATCCTGGACTTACACTTGCCAGACTATATTTCCAGTGGATCTTCGACCCCAGTCGGCCCTCCCTGAGAACCTAAAACAACATCTCAGGCTTTCCTCTCCACAGGATGGTCCATCTTTTCAGCCGTGAGTTGGGTGCCTGTGTGGCTCCTGGAGGGAACCTGGTTGTGGAGTTAGCCCGGTAAGCCAGCATAGCCCAGGGCAGGGATATCTTGTCCAGTGCAGAAGTCAGGTCTCTCCTAAGCAGCTTCTTGGCTCCAGGTATCTGGTGGATCTGCGACCGGAGCAGCTGCAGGCATTCTCCACTCGAGTTGGGGAGATGGCACGGATGGCTGGCTTCACTCCGCAGACTGGAACCACCCCCTCAGAGACCTTTGCACGGTTCTACAAGTTAGAGAACTCGGCTCTTGGGAGCTTGGACTCAGCTGTGGAACCCAGATCTGTTAATGAAGTCTTGGCTCTGCCTGTAGAATCAAGAAGTCCTTCCCAGGCTAACCTGGCTCCTCCTCTGAAAGCAACAAGTCCTCCTAAGCCTCACCAGGCCTCTCCTTTAGAAGCAATGGGTCCTACCCAAGTTGACCTGGTACCTCTTCTAGAAGCAGTGAGTCCTCCTAAGGCTGATCTGCCAGCCCGTCCAGAAGCACTGAGTCCTCCCCAGGCTGACCAGGCCCTGTCTCTAGAAGCAGTTAGTCTTCCCCAGATTGAACAGGCCCCTCTTCTAGAAGCAATGGGTCTTCCCCAGACTGACCAGGCTCTGTATCCAGAAGCAATAAGTTCTCTTCAGGCCCCTCTTCTAGAAGCAGTGAGTCCTCTTCAGGCTGACCAGGCCCCTCCTCTAGGAGCAGTGGGTCCTCCCCAGGCTGACCAGGCCCCTCCTCTAGAAGCAGTGGGTCCTCCTCAGGCCGATCTGCCAGCCCGTCCAGAAGCACTGAGTCCTCCCCAGGCTGACCAGGCCCTGTCTCTAGAAGCAGTTAGTCTTCCCCAGATTGACCAGGCCCCTCCTCTAGAAGCAGTGGGTCCTCCCCAGGCTGACCAGGCCCCTCCTCTAGAAGCAATGAGTACTCCCAGGTTAACCAAGTCCTGTCTCTAGAAGTAATGAGTCCTTCCCAGGTTGACCAAGTCCTATCTCTAGAAGTAAGTAATCAGTCCTCCCCAGGCTGATCAAGCCCCTCCTTTAAAAGCAATGAATCCTCCCTAGGCTGACTAAATCCTGTCTCTAGAGGTTAATAGGTCCTCCCCACCCTCACAAGACCCTGTCTCTGGAAGCAGTGAGTCCTCCCACAGCTGACCAGGCCTCTCCTCTAGAAGTAATGAACCTGCTCCCATTAGGAAGCTATGGCTCTACTCCTGGACTCCTCCAGCAACCCAGAGTCTCAGGATCCATTTTCTGAAGTTCTGGCCTACCCCAGGAGCTGGTTACAGCTCTGGACAGGCTGGCGGATCGGCCTGAGGAGGACCCACTGCTTCTATGGTGCTCCATGGTGAATGCTTCTTGAAAACTATACTAGAGAGAGAATTAATTGGGTAAAGTGCCTGCTTTCAGAACCAAAGTGAGTTCAATCCCCAGAAGCCCACAAAGTAGAAGGGAGAGAACTGACTTCCCCTGTTACCATGGCATAGCAGACCCCCCATTCTCTCTCACCAAGCATCCCATGTCTAATTTCTAATGCAGGTAGTAGGATTAAAGCTAATTCATTGTAATTGTAAAGCCCTTGCTAGAATGCTTGGTTAAACTCTAAGTTATTACTCAGCCCTTATAGGTGTAGCTAGAATTTCAAATTCGTATTCTAAGAGTCTCACCTTTATCCAGAGAATCATATTCTCTGGAAATTAGAAATTCCACTTGAGACTAACCCCAGGGAAGAGATCTCACGCTCTCATATCAGACCCTCCCCTCTGCACCCTTCTCTCCAGACTATGGATTATGAAGAGGGACATAATTCCTCCTTGCCTGCAAATGGTTCAAGTAAAGCAAGTCTGATCTTCTCTGTGTGTCTTGTCTCAGTCTGTCTCCAGTGCTGGGAAAGGGATGAACTGCTTAGGGGGTAGATTCTTACAGTGCGATGGTCTGAAAGCCTGAAGTCCCACACCTGAACCTTCAGGGTAGGCAACAACATGTGAGGACACTGACACCGACCCTAAGGTGGTGGAAAAGAAAGAAGGTCTAGGCCTCATAAAGACTGTATATTAGTGAGGGGGCCGAGGTCTGGACTCCTGGGTCTGAGGGAAGAGGGCTTGGATTTGAACCCCTTGGTCTGAGGGAGGAAGGCTGGGGCCTGGACTCTTGGGTGTGAGGGAGGAGGACTAAGGTTTGGACCCCTGGGTCAAGGGAGGAAGGTTATGACTCCTTCTTGGGGTGGGAGAAAAGGGATGGAGTGAAGACCTTTGGGCCTGGACTGAGTTTTGAGGGAAGAGAAACCAAGCTTCCAGATTTTTCTTGTCTGAGAGAGAAGGCCAGAACTCCACTGTCAGAGGGAGGAGGGGTCTGAATCTGCCACCAAGATGGAAGGTGTGATCCAAGGGCACCACTGCTGGCTCCGCCCCTCACACGCTCTGTTATCTCGCATTCTAGGCAGGGGAGGAGCCAACAGTATATTTAGTCTCTGTCCTCCACTCTTATCTCAGTGTCCTCAGCAGGATTTGGGCAGCCCGGAGAGGACCAGACATCTAGAGACCTCCAAGGTCACTGTGGACACCCTCTCCCTTACCATACACTAGACCCTTCTGTTCTTGGACATCCAGATTTCAGTCTCAGCATGGCGGATGAGTAAGTGAAGCTAGCTTGCTTTAAACTCCTAATTTCCCCAAGGGATGGAGAAGGGGTGATGTCCAGGGTCTCCTCGAAGGTCAGCACGTCTAGGCTGACATCTGACTTGAGAGAGGAGGCAAAGGTAGTGTTTTCAGGTGTATACGGGGTACGAATCTGGGAACCAGATTCCTGGGGTTTAAGGAAGTGAGAGCGGGTGGTTCTAACTGCTTAGTCGGTGGGACCTCTGATGTCCTTTAGGGGACAACGGGACACTGTCCAACAAGTGACGGTCTGTCCCCTGCTTTCTCTCATTCCAGGAGCAGCGATACTGTGAGTACCATGGCCATGGCGCGGGCTGGGGACCTCATGCTCCAGAGTGAGCGTTGCAGGGAGGGTTTGGAAGTGTCGGGCGGAGGTGAAGTATGGGGAGGGGCTGCAGTTCTAGGAGAGGACACCGGAAAGGATGGAGTGGGAGGTCTGGGTGGTGAAGTAGATTGTTCCACCTCCAGGCTGGGGAACCCCAGCCCGCACCGAACCCTGTCCGACGTCGCTCCTCTGCCAACTACCGCGCCTACGCTTCCGAGCCGCACGCTAAGGTGGGGCGGGGCTCCTAGGGGCGGGGCTCCGGCTGGGCGGGGCTTAGTGGACCGCCTTGGGTTCAGAATCGCTAAAAACCAGGAGGAGGAGAAGTTAGGGATCCAAGAGGCGGAACTTTGCTCGTGGGCGGGATGGAGGGGGCGGAATTTTAGGAAGAGGCAGATTGGGATTGGTGACAGCTGCCTGTGGGCGGAGCTCCATTGCTCACAATATAGGGAGGGGCGTTGGGGCGTGGCTTCCCATGGACTCAATAAAATCGATATCCACTAGAGTGGGTGGGGGTTGCCTGGAGTCCCTCCTACATTATAAGCTTTCCTTACTCCTGTCCTTCTGGCAGAAAAAGTCTAAGATCTCCGCCTCGCGAAAACTTCAGCTGAAGGTAAGGACGTGCACAGAGGGGAGGAGCCTCGGGTAGGTTGGGATGGTGGGTAGGACTTGTTCCTTGGGGCGTGGTTTAACTCTTGGAATGTCGGAGACCACTGGACCGTCTAGCTGTCCATAAGACCCAGGGCAAAACGTCTGCCGTACTTGTGTCCGCACTGTGTCCCTTCCAACCCTCTGCAGACTCTGATGCTGCAGATCGCGAAACAGGAGCTAGAGCGTGAGGCGGAGGAGCGACGCGGGGAGAAAGGACGCGCTCTGAGCACCCGCTGTCAGCCACTGGAGTTGGCTGGGCTGGGCTTGGAGGAGCTGCAGGTACCAGCTCCTAAGGCAGGGACTGCCTCCCAGCCCGGGACCCGAGGTTTCTAGTCTTTGATCTCGCGTCTCCAAGGTCTCAGGACCAAAGGCATTTTCTTTCGATCGGCTCAGGAGCTAGGGCTCCACATGGCAGACCTTACCCTCAGTACAGTGCTAGTCCAGGGCAGACACCCACAATCTGCAAATCCAGGGGGCTCCTCCAGCTCCTAATTGGCCAGATTACAGAGATCTGGATTCCTAACCCAAGAGCTACTAGAGCTTTAGGACCAGATGATCAGGAATCAGCACCTCCCTTCCAGACCCAGGAGTCCAGACCCCAGCTCTCCTCCCTCAGACCCAGGGGTCCAAACCCAGCCCTACCCCCTCAGACCCAGAAGTTCATATTCCAGCCCATCATCCCTTAGGTTAAGCGAACTCAGCCTCCACATGGAGGTATGTGAACCGCTATCCCACCTCCGCCACTCCCCCCCACTACAAAAAAAAAGTCATAGAGAACAAGACAGGCAAAAAGAACCTCCTCCTCTCCCACAACACGTGCATTCCTCCACCAGGATTTATGCCGCCAACTCCATGCACGTGTGGACAAAGTGGATGAAGAGAGATATGACGTGGAGGCAAAAGTCACCAAGAACATCACAGAGGTGGGAAACCCAGGGCAGTGTGTGCCTTTATGGTAGGCTGAGATCCCCAGGCCGAGCGCTGTGAAGACTTACATATCCTGAGACCCCTGCAGGCAGGGGGTGGCCAGAAGGATGTATGTGTACCACGCGACTAAGGAAGGCTGATTGAGCCTAGGGCCCACACATACAAGGCAGGGGCTGGGAAATATATATTGGTGGCATGTGCAGTTGAAACACCCAGCATTGGTGGGCAAACTCAGATGTAGGCCAGAACGTCATGATCTACATGTCGTTGGTCCATGTTGTGTCCCAAGCTTTCAGAGGTGAGGTTGGAGAACATCAAGAACACTGAGTTCCAGCATTAGATGATCAAACCCAAAGTCTGAGCTGGAAGAGTGGAGGAGACTTAACTACTGGAAGGATGCCAGTAGGCATGTAGGAGAGGAAGATTTGGGCAGGAGTAGCCATGCCCCATATGGTCACCCTCAGATGGCAGATTTGACCCAGAAGATCTTTGACCTGCGTGGCAAGTTTAAGCGGCCCACCTTGCGAAGGGTGAGAATCTCTGCAGATGCCATGATGCAGGCGCTGCTGGGGACCCGGGCTAAGGAGTCCTTGGACTTGCGGGCCCACCTCAAGCAGGTGAAGAAGGAGGATACAGAGAAGGTGAGTGAGGGCCAGGGATGGAGTGACTTGGGAGGGGCAATGACTCCAGGATCCAACCAGAAGGTGATTGTGCTTAGAGTTCGAATAAGAAGCACTTGACAAAGACAATTCATTGAGAAGTAGAGAGACTTAGGAAATATAAGAAGACAGTAACTGCATTAGGGTAGAGGAAGCAGGGAGAGTTGGGAAGTTCATGAGGCTTCTAGGAAGTCGGCAAGAGATAAAGATGCTTATTGAAGCACTGTGCACAATAGCTAACTAGCAGACTGGGTGTCCATCAACAGATGACTGAATAAAGAAAGTGTGGTTCATGCATATAATGGAATACTATCAGGACATGAAATAAAATAAATTATGTCATTTGCAAGACAACAGGGATACCTAAAGAGACAAGGCCAGTGGACAGGGATGTCAGGAGAGCAATAGGGAGGAAGGAAGGAGTATCAAAGAGGACAGGAAGGAGATGAAGGACAGAAAATGCACAGGGAAGACAGGAAATACTGGAGGAAGACCGGACATGCAATGGAGACAGAGCATGAGAGGGACAGGAGGTATATGAGGGAAGGAGAAAGTATTCATAAGAGAGAGAGAAGGAGGAAGTACGAGAGGGAAACTGGAGATGCACAGGGAGACAGGAAATAGAGTGGAGACTGTACATGAAGGGACAGGAAGTGTATAAGGGAAGGAGGGACAGGAAGCTTCTGAGAGAAGGAGAAAGTACATGTGAGGAAGTCAAGTGCATGAGGGAAGGAGGAAGTACAAAAAAGAAGGAGAAAGTGCATGGAAGACAGGAAATGCAGCAGAGACCTGCACAGTACAGAAGGGGAAAGGAAGTGCATGAGGAAAAGAGGAAGGCAATGGAGATAGCATGAGAAGGACAGGAAGTGCATGATGGAAGGAGGAAGTGTATGATCGAAGAGGAAGTGCATGAGGAGGCAGGAAGTGTAGTTGAGGCAGTGCATGGAGACAGGAAATATGGAGGCAGTGTGTGAGAAGAACAGGAAGTATACAAAGAAGACAGAAAGTGTCTGTGGGAATTAGTTGGACCATCTGAGGGGACAAATGCTCTAGAACCTGATTCTTGGATGAGTGTCCAGTTTCCAGGCAGCTGGTGGGAAGATGGAGGATACTTGGGGGAATTGGAAGAGTCCTTAACCTCTGACCCCGTATCCCCAGGAAAACCGAGAAGTGGGAGACTGGCGCAAGAACATCGATGCACTGAGTGGGATGGAGGGTCGAAAGAAAAAGTTTGAAGGCTGATCCCCCCCTCCCCGCAGCCTGCAGCTCACTTGCTCAAAACCTCGGTCTTGCTCAAGGCCCTGAAGAATAAATCTCTCTGAACTGGAGTGACTGTGTTTGCTACCCGGGAACTGAGTGTTAATATCCCATGAAACCATACAGGGGATCAGAGGCAAGCTGGGGTGCGCGCATGCCTGTGTGGTGTGTGTGTGTGTGTGTGTGTGTGTGTGTGTGTGTGTGTGTATGTTTTTGTGTGCGCGTGCGCACATCATGCAGAAGCTAAAGATCAACACAAGGTATCTTCTTCAGTCACTCTCCATCTTATTTTTCTGAGGCAAGGTCTTTCACAAAACCTAAAGCTCGTTGATTCAACCGGACTAACTAACCAAAGAGCTCCAGGATCCTCTGCCTCCAGGCACATGCTACCACTGCCTGGCTTTTTACATAGTGCTGAGGATCTGAACTCAGGTCTTCACACTTGTGACAGCAAGCGCTTTACTGACCGAACCATCCCCCCAGCCCCACAAGCTGGATTCTAACATGAGGCAGCCTCCTCTGTAGAGGGCACAGGCATACAAGTCCAGAGGGAAAGGGGATATGTAGATGTGAATATATTCACAGCAAGACAGGTAGATGATGGAGACCCTGTAAGAGACAAATAGAAGACCAAAGGCAGAGAACTACAGAGACATTCAGGAGTAAGAAAAATGCATGGACAGACAGAGCCAGAGCTGCAGACAGACATATAGAGATGTCCTCCAGAGGTACAGGGATGAAACACAGAGAAAACCAGTTGTGATGCTGCACACTTGCAACTCTGTGCCTGGGAGACTGGAGAATCCGGAGTTCAAGGTCATTTTCAACTACAAATAGAATTTGAGGCTAGTGTAGGCTGAGACCCTGTCCAACTTCCTCCCCCAAACAAAACAGGAACCATGGAGAGTCAACACAGAATAAGAAACATACAGAGAGTCTAGGCAGGAAAGAGAGAGGGAGAGAATAAAAGAGAGATTTCGAAAATCTCAGAGTGGTCAGAAAGGTGGCTCAGTGGTTAAGGTATCTGTTCCCAAACCTGGCAATCCGAGTTTGGTCCCCAGAAAGCCACATGGTGGAAAGCGGAGAACTGACTTCTACCTCCACTGGTGTATATCATGGCATGCATGTACATATATACCTTCTCCCCCCCCCCCCGCCTCTGTCAGATAAATAAGTAAGTAAGTAAGTAAGTAAATAAATAAGGTTTCCTGGGGGGGGAAATATCAGCTGATATCTTAGAAAAAAAATGCTCAGAAAAAAACCCCCACAGAGATGGAGACTTCAAGGAACAGAACTTCTGAAAGGCATGGGGTGGTGGGGGTTAGGGGGAGATTCAGGAAGCCTGTTTTCTGGCTTACCTACAGGTCAAGGTCATGGCTTGGCTGGAAAGTAGGGGTGTGCGTGAACCGGAGAATCCCATAAAAGATCTGTGTCAGATGGAGGGAGGGAGGAGGGGCCGGGGAGGACAAGGTCTCATCAGTCACCAACCTGACACCCTATCCCCCTAACACACACACACCTGCTTCCCAACTTTAGCTGCCTGTTGTCACCAGGGTGGAATTCTGGTGGCAGACAAAGAGATGGGGGTGGGGAAGGGGGAGACAGATGATAGAGGGAAGGAGGGGGAGGAGTGGAGAAAAACATGTGCACACTTGTGAAGATGGAAACTAGAGACAAGAGACTCCAGGAAGAATTTGGATAGGAGAAACAGACCCCAGAGAAAGAGAGAGAGACAGAGACAGAGAATACAGAAGCAGAAGCAAGAAGTCACTCTTGGACCTCTTTTTTGTGGTGAAGATTTTTTTCTGCCAAGCCTGTGTTATCCAACTTGGGAGGGGGGACTTGAGAGCAGAGGGTCTAAAGCTCATGGGATGCCTGAGCTGACTGGGTCTACAGTTGGGGTGACAGCTGATGTAGTCCACCAGGGACCTTGGAGCAGATGGAAGGTGGTGGTTGGACCCTGAATCAGCAGCCAGAGGGGGGCAGGGCAGACTTGGAACCCAGGGATGGTGTCTTTCCTCCCCTGCCTCCAACTTGGGGCGGGGCTGAGCATCCAGCTATAAACCCCCGGGATGCACCAGTGCCCTCAAAAAGTCTCAGACTCCGTTTCTGCATCTCAGGACCCAGCCTTAAGGTAACTAACTGGGTGTGACTTCTCCTTGGCTACATCTTTGATGGGAGAAGTCAGGGTAGGAGACAGAAGGAGGTGCGGAGTTTGGGGTCAGAAGATGAAGATCTGGAAATTTGAGGACTTTAGACTATGTATTTATTGTGTGTTTATCTGAGATACAGTCTCACTAGATAGTGCATACTGAACTCGAATTTGCGGCAATCCTCCTGCCTCAGCCTCCCAGAGTTCTGGGACGACAGGCACCAGCTACTGTATCCACTAAACTCAGAAGTAGGGAGGACTCTGGAAGGTTTGAAAAATGTTATGATTTCTGGGTTACAGGATTTGGGAGTTCCCTTAGGATTGCAAAGGTCCCAGAGACTGGGGAAATTCAGAAATCAGGGATGTCTGTCCTTGGAGGTCACAGTTCCGGTGTTAGGTTTGAGTGTGGGGAAGTTCAAAGTATGAAGACTCTAGAGTTTTGAGGCTTGAGATCTTTGTGGTAAAAATCTTTCTTTTATAATTTTTTTATTATTTATTCACTCTGTGTGTGTGTGTGTGTGTGTGTGTGTGTGTGTGTGTGTATGTGTGTGTATATATGTGTGTGTAGAACCATGGACAAATTCGGGAACCACCATGGACGCCTCCACCTCCTCCTTGTTTACTCTGCCCTGGGATTCACACGCTCCGCTCTACCAGGACCAGAAGCGCAGGCCACCCCCGCTTCTGCCAGGCGTCTATACGTGGGGTCTAGGATCCGAACTCAGGGACCTTCTGCCTGCAAGGCAGAGGCTTAAACCCTGAGCCACCTCTCCAGCCCCTCTTTTTTAAATTTTTAAGTATTCAATTTATTTATGAAAGAGAGAGAAAGAAGGAAAGAGGGAAGGAGATGGGAGGCTAGAAGAACTTTGGAAATTTCTCTCCCTTTCTTTCCACTATTGGCCTCAGGTCTCCTTCACCTGCCGAACCATTTTACAGCCCAGTGTACAGCTACAGGACTGAACCCCCAGGACACTGGGGAATGGAGTCAGAGGTTTTCCAGTTCAAGTCAGACTGTGTGACAGATTTGAGACCCTGTCTCAAAAGACAAATAGCAAAAAGGACAAAAAGAATGATCAGAATTGGTGGTGCCATGATTCAGGCTACTATAATTGGGGCTCTGAGCTTGGGTGCCAAGTTTATTGGGGAAGGAGATATCTTATACCTTCTGGTCTTACATCCAGAGGTCAGTGGGGGGTGGTGTGTGATAGCATCCAAATGTAATCCCAGGACTTCAGAGGTAGAGGCAGGAAAGGACAGAAGGTCAAGATCATCTCTGATACCCAGTGAGGTGAAGTCAGCTTAGGAGTCCAGAGACCCTGTCTCAAACCTCCTCCAATCTTCCTTCCCTTAAAAGAAAACAACAAAAACCCCCAAAATCCCAATGCTAGATGTACTAGGGGGTAAGAATTTTATTCCTCTATTATCATGAATTGGGGACCCAGAATAGGAAGATGTGTTTATTTCACATACCAGGGTTTCATATTAGATTGAGATCTCAGGATCTGTGGATACTGAAATTTAGGGGTGTCAAAAATCTTGGGTCCTGGATAATCACAAAGGTTGGGAAGTCAAAAGCTTTATGGGTTCAGGATGAAGCGGTTGTTGATGTTCCTACCTCTTCTAGATGTGGGTGATGGGGAAGAGAAACTAGTGGGAGAGTTCCCAGTCAAACAGAGAGGGGGCGTTGGAATAAGAAGGGGGCAATGGTGGCGGTGGTGGAACCCTTTCTGAAAGTCCTTCTTAGAAAATGTCCTCTATCTCATGTCCATGACATTCCCCCAAAATAGCGCTAGGGGTGGGACAGCTATTGTCTTCAGGCCCCTGTCCCTTTTCCAAATATCGCCTAATCCTCTCTTGGGATCAGGTTCCTGGAACATGACACAAGACAAAAGAAGACAGCTGTGGTGAAGGGGGCAGGGTGGGCAGACTTGTCAGGGCATTTAGGATTCAGCCCTCCTCCCTCAGATCAATGAGTTCTCACTTGGACCCAGGGGTCGAGGCCACCCGTCCACCTCCTTGAGAACCCCACCTCACTTGGCCTCTTCCTTTGGTCCCTAGGTCACTCCAGGATGTCGGACACCGAAGAGCAAGAATATGAGTGAGTGGTGCAGCCGGCAGGATTGGGGGCTTGTAATGGGGAGAGGTACTTCCACCCCAAGATGTCTAACTGTCCTCTCTTTGTGCACATTCCCTAGGGAGCAGGCAGAAGGTGAGTAGAGAGTGCGTCAGTCTAGGTGGTGGGGATGTCTCCAATCTAGGCTTAGAGGAGGCTGCCTCTGCCAGTGGGGATTGGAATCTTCCAGAATGAAAGCCCTCCCTTGGGAGTCCAAAGCTGCGCTTTCTTCACTCTCTGTCCAGCAAGTGGAAAAGTTTCCTGTGTCCTTTGAGTTGGGCTGTAGAGGGTCCCCAGCTGGCCTAATCCACCCAGGGCTGAACACTGGGTCTTTGATTTGTAAGGAGAAAGGTTGGGGCTCAAACCCCTGGGTGTGAGGGGAGAGGGCTGGAGCCTCAATCCCTGGGTGTGAGGGAGGAGGGCTGGGGTCTGGACCCCTGGGTCTGAGGGAGAAGGGCTGGGGTCTGGCTTCCTGGGTCTCTCGCACCCTTGGCTCCCTGTACCAAAACCCCTAATGGTTATTTTGTGTATTCCCACACCTTCTAGAAGAGGAGGCTGAGGAGGAAGAGGAGGACGGTGAGTTCTGGATCACGCTGGTCCCAGCTGGACTTGGGGTCTGGGTAGTGAAAAGGGGTTGGCAGTCTGGGTGAGGGTGGGATAGAGGATGAGGTTGGGGGGGGTGGATCCTGTTCATGGGGGCAGAGAGGTGTGGGCGTGGAGCACCCGTTGCCTCTGTGCATTTTTTAACAACCTCTCGCTTCTTTCCCTCCCGCACCCTTGCGTGGCCGCCCTTCCTTGCATCCCCAATTTTGGCTTCTCCTCCCTCCCCTCCCAGCCCCCGAGGAGCCGGAGCCAGTGGCAGAGCGAGGTAACCGCAGCTGCTTCGCTTCCTGGGACCGATTCGGGGGGTCTGGGCACCCCCGACATTATCAGGCCCGCTCCCCAGTTTCACCCCATCCTGTCTGCCGGGTAACCCGTTCCCACACTCTGCTCAAGGTCCTTTAAGTCCTAAGTGCGCTCTGCCCTCTGGTGGCGGTGAAGGGAAACTGCCTTGCCTTAAAGGACCGGTGTCAAGCAAGCCTTCTTTCTTCATACGGAAGAATGCTTATTAGAAAAGTTGGGTGTTTACGGAGAGACGCCCCAGAACCCCAACCTTGTCTAATCTGTCTCCACATATACATTCAAAGTTGGTGCTTGAACATTATTATTATTATTATTAAGACAGGGTCTTATATAGCCCAGGCTGGCCTTAAACTATGTCCAGGATGAAGACTGTCCTTTCTCCACTTCTGGAGTGCTGACATTTGTAGCAATAAGCCACGAAGCCCTGCGGAGGAACAGGGCAGATGTCTAGGTAGCAATAAGAACGAAGGGGCCTGGCATCTTCCTACCAGGAAACATCTGGAGGCAGGGCTCAAGGGCTGCTGGCTGAGGGAGGCATTGCTGTCTCCCTCCACTGTTGGATCTTGATGGAAGAGGGAAGGGCAGGGTTTATAACTGGAGATGTGTCTGGGGCTAGGGAAGAGTGGGCTCTTGGTTTTCCAGGAATGGCAGATGGCTTGTCCCCTACACCAGTGTTGAATGTATATCTGATGTGTGTGACTCTCTTTGCCCACCATGACTCCCCTCTTTCTTCTTCCTGTGCCCATCCTCCAGCACTGTAATCTAGGGTCTTCTTAGGTTTCTGGGATTTCCTCTTAGGGGCTGTCATACCTTCTCTGAGCCCCCTGAATTTTTGCTAATTATCTTTTTGTATTCCTCCCCCACATTGCTACCAGAAGAAGAGCGCCCCAAACCAAGGTGAGACCCTACAGGGCTTGGGTGGGTCACAAGAATGCTTTCCTATGTCCCTCACCCCTATAACCTCTCCCTGTATAGAGATAAGGTGTAAAGCATGGAAAAGAGGGCGACCAGGACACAGGTGGTCACACAACCATTCTTTTGCCAGCGGGCATTTTAAGACCCTCCCTGTTGTGAAACAGATGGGATATAGTAATAGGAATCCAAATCTCAGAGTGGCACAGGAAGGGGGGCCCTGTGTCAGCCCTGCACAATCAGGGAAGGCGTTCTGGGGGAGGTGATGCCTGAATCCTGATGGATGACGGCCTTGTGCAGGAATGGATGTAGGAGGCAAAGAAAGCAGTGTGGTCTGCCAAGTAATATGGTTGTATGTAAAACCTGACCTGGATGTAGACCTGGGTCATTCTGAAATGTAGCCGGGTCCCTGAGTCAGGCAGATCAGTGCAGGCCATTACCTGACAGGTGGCCCCAGGAGGCTCACCACTGGGAGCTGGGAGATGTGAGGAGACAGAAGAAAGAACTAGATGCAAGCCGACCTGAAGGCCCAGACTCTGTTACTGGAGAGTCTTGCAGGAGCTTAACACCAGCCTGGTCTGCAGAATGAGCAACTTTGTGTCTCAAGTGAAAAAGTGAAAAAAATAGCTATGTGCCAAGAATTCATCAGTGGGGGCCTGGGAGCTCTACTTCTCTGTGTATGGTAGGCAAGCACGCTACCTCAGGCCTATCTGTCTTGTCCTCTATACTTTGGCAAAAAAAATTATCGAGAGAGAGAGAGAGAGAGAGAGAGAGAGAGAGAGAGAGAGAGCTGAAAGAGAGAGAGAGATCACATGCATGCCATGACACACAAATTGAAGTCAGAAGACAACTTCTTTTTTGTTTTTTTGCATGCACACCCTCAAAAGGCCCTTGAGTGTGTCTGTTTGTGGAGGCCCAAGAGTGACACTGGAAATCGTCCTGGATTGCTCTATTTCCTTATTGCTTTGTTCTGGAGCTTCCAGGCTCTGCCATCCAGGGCCAGACTTATAAGCACCCCCCATATCTGCTTGACATTTTTATGTGGGGTCTGGTGATCTGAGGCTCTGAATTCAGGTCCTTTTTCTTGCAGGCAAAGGCTTTAATCCCTGGGCCATCTCCTTAGTCTAACTTTCTTTTTTATTTATTTATTTATTCAATTGCGCATGCGTGCGTGCGTGTGTGTGTGTATGTGTGTGTGTGTGTGTAGAACCATGTACGAATTCGGGAACCACCATGGACCGCCTCTACCTCCTCATTTACTCTGCCCGGGGATTCACAGGCTCCGCCCTACCAAGACCGGAAACGCAGCAGTCCCCCCTCCCCCGCTTCTGCCCTGCGTCTATATATGGGGTCTAGGATCCGAACTTGGGACCTTCCACCTGCAAGGCAGAGGCTTAACCCCTGAGGCACCTCTCCAGCCCCCCAACTTTCATTTTTTTAAAGTCAGTTTTTTTCCACCATGTGGGCTTCCTGGGATCAAATCCAGTGAGCTCTCTCACTGCTTCCCCTTTTTGGTTTTGAAACAGGTCTAAATTGCCCAGACTGTCCTTGAACTCACTCTGTAGGGCCAAGGGGCCTTAATCTTGCAATCCTTCTGTCTCAATATCGCTGGTAGCTGGAATGAAAGGCCTGTCACCAGGCCTGGGAATTTTTAAGTGTGTGAAAACAGGTAAAATCAATTTTGCTAGCATATTTTATTGAACTTGATACACCTAAAATGTTATGCACATAACACATTTTGTGTGTGTGTGTGTGTGTGTGTGAGAAAGAGAGAGAGAGAGAGAGAGAGAGAGAGAGTTCCCAGCATCAACTGTGTGCTTTTTTTTTTAACAAGTCCTGGGGCTAGGACTCAGGCATTCAGGGGGTGTCTGGTGGCTGCCACTTTGGACACCTGTGGAGAGGAGGGAGGGAGGTCGGCCTGCCATGTCTCTATCCCCTTTTGTCCAAACAGTCGTCCGGTGGTGCCTCCTTTGATCCCTCCCAAGATTCCAGAAGGGGAGCGTGTGGACTTCGATGTAAGTGACAGGTGTCAGGGGGGGGTTTAGACACAGTTGTTGGTTCCTGGGCGCCTTGTGGCCATGAAGAAAGGCGCCTCGTGGCCATGAAGAAAGGCGCCTCGGCCGGCTCTCTTTCTGGGAAGCCCAGGTTGAGCCCCATCGGCTGTCGACAGCTTCGCTACTACCTACCGATAGCCGAGGGGGCTGGGTGTCAATCATCATTTCTTGCTAGGAGGGCAGATGCTGTGCACCTGTTCCTCACTGAGGCCTCACGGGGTCCCTCTACAGGACATTCACCGGAAACGCATGGAGAAAGACCTGCTGGAGCTGCAGACGCTCATAGACGTGCACTTCGAGCAGAGGAAGAAGGAGGAAGAGGAGCTCATTGCGCTGAAAGATCGCATTGTAAGCTAGGGGGCAGGGATAACGCTGGGTTTGAAGATCGCCCCCCCATCTCGTACGCCGTCCTAGAGTCTAGGTTTTCTTCCGACATAGAACTGTGCTGAGACTTTTGAGTGGCTAGATCTTGAACCTATTTGTTGGCTGGTGTATGTCTCTCACCCCAGCACTGGGAAAGTTGAGGCAGGAGGATGGCCGCAAGTTCAAAGCTAGCCTGGGCGACATGAGACTTCAAAGAAAGAAAACGGGCCAGGAAAATGGCTGGGTGGGTAATGGGCTTGCAGTGCAAGAATGAGGAGCAGATTTTGGGTCCCCAGAACCTATGTGAGTGTGGCAGCTGACTTGCAAGTCCAGCCTTCAAAAGCAGATATGTGGCTTCTCCTCCCTCCACCCCCTTCCAGTTGGCTAATTAGAATAGCAGCATTGATAAGCTCAGTGATAGGCCCTGCCTCAATACAGAAGATCAAGAGCAGGCTGGAGAGATGGCTCAGGGGTTAAAACCTTTGTCTCAAAAGGAAAAGAACCTGAGTTCCAGTTCCCAGATCTCATGTAAAATTACTGGATGGATATGGCATTGGCCTGTAATTTCCAGCTCTGGAAGATGGAGCTTGGGAAATCACAGAACAAAGCAATAAGAAGGTAGAGAAAATTCAAGATGATTTTCTATATCACCCTTGAGGACTCTACAAACACACACACACACTCAAGTGCTCTTGTACATATGCCTGCATACATATGTACACACACACACACACACACACACACACACACACGCTCCACATTAAAAAAAAATGAAGAGTCATCAAGGACAAAGAGGAAGACATGTCACCCTATACTCACTCATATGCACACACACACTCACACACATGCTCATGTAAACAAAAATAAGGAGGAAAAAATCAATTATTCTGCCAGTGACCTACATGCTGGGGGAATGTCTCTGCATCCCCCATCCTCCTCTTCCCGCCCCTAGGAGCGGCGCCGAGCGGAGAGAGCTGAGCAGCAGCGCTTCAGAACGAGAAGGAGCGGGAGCGCCAGGCCAAGCTGGCGGTACGTGTCTGCCCTTACTGGAGAACGCTTCATTCCCTGGTTCCTTTTATTCTCATATATGTATGGGTAATGTATGTGTGCATAGTGCTTGTGTGTGTGTGTGTGTTTTACATGTAGATAGGCGTATGTGTGTACAAGGGCATGTACACATGTGCACTTTAGTGTGTTGCCTGTGGAGCCCAAGGTGATATTAAGAGTCATCCTTCATCACTCTTCTACCCTATTGTTGTGAGCCTGGATCCTAATTAAGCCCTGAACATACTGTTAGGTCTAGTCTGGCTCGCCAGCTTGCTTTGGGGAGTTCCAAGCTCTGTTTTCAAGGGATATAAATACAGATAGGTTGCTAGACCTGCCTGGCATTTTTCTGTGGGATCTGAACTCAGGTCCTCCTAAAAGTTTTAACCCACTTGCAAAGGCTTTAACCACTCCCCAGCTCTCATTTCCCAGTTCTGGCAGTCTTGGTGGTTCTTAATTCCTATGCAGGATGTCCTAAGCAACTTTGTATCGGGAGGGACAGAACTCCAACCACTGGTAGAAAGGGACTTTCATTGACTGGTGTTGCAGTTGCCTGCATGGTTGCTGATAAATCACCATCAAATGGCTTAAGGAAACAAGAGGTTGATTCTCTTATGATGGTCCAATTACAGTTCATAGTCCAGCTTGATAGGAGAGCACGCACTAACACCAGGGCCGAGAGAACTGTCTGCACATCTCTATGTAATGACAGAGAAAGGAACGATCCTTACTTGCCAGACTAGCATGTCTGGCCAAGTATACACAAGGATGCCAACTTTCTCAATCAGCTCTCAGTATTTTATTCCAAGGCCTAGTCCCACCCACCATGGGCTGGGCCTTCCCCATCAGCTAGACAATCTCCTGCAGGTTTGCTCTGGGCTTAACTCAACCACTAATTCTCTACAAATGTGCCCAGAGCTCAAACCCTCAACCGTCAAGTTGACACCTGTGCCTAACTATGACAACTAATATAAATATAAAGTGTACGACTGATAGCTTTAGGCATGGCTGGATCAAGGAACGTAATGTGGTGGTCCATACTTGTAATCCTAGCATCAGGAAGCTGAGGCAAGAAGATTGCTGTGAGTGGGAGGTCAGCCTTAGCTGTATAGTGAGCTCCAGGATAGTTTGGGCTACAGAGTGGATCACTGCACACCCCAATTTCACTCAGCTAGGGGTTGAGCCCCCTATTGCCCATGACTGGGGTTTGCTTTCTCCGCCCTGGAGAGCCTGCATGGGGTGACCCTTCTGTTCCCAAAGGAGGAGAAGATGAGGAAGGAGGAAGAAGAGGCAAAGAAGCGAGCTGAGGATGATGCCAAAAAAAAGAAGGTTTTGTCCAACATGGGGGCCCATTTTGGGGGCTACCTGGTGAAGGTGAGTTATGACTCCAGAACCCTGAGGTTCACGCTTGTGAGAAGGAGGGATATTGGTCCCAGGGAGGAGGGCTGAGCCTGGAGCCCTGGGTCCAAGGGAGGAGGACCGGGAATTATCTTTGCATCTGGGGAACATGCTGGCCAGATCCACATGCCCTTGAATGGGATTTGGTTCCAAGATCCCACTCCCGAGTGCAATCTGCCCCATGCAGGCAGAACAGAAGCGTGGAAAGCGTCAGACAGGTCGAGAGACAAAACTTCGGATCCTGTCAGAACGCAAAAAGCCCTTGAACATTGACTACCTGGGGGAGGACCAGCTGCGGTAAGTGGACTTGGGCTCACTGTCCAAGGCGACAAGGAGAGCCTTACCTGTTTTTGTGGGATGTTCTGGGTCTGTGCTTGGTGCTGTTACTGTAGGCACATAACATCCCTTCTCTGGGCCCCCTGAAGCATTCGTTCTCTGTGAAAAAGTATTACACTCGATCTGTCCTTGTAGCTGCTGTGGTCTCTAGGATCTGACATCTACAGGGCTCCCCTTGGAGATTATGTTGCTAGTGATGTGGTGCATTATGGTGTGTGTCTGTGGGGGGTGCACAGAATGGATTCTACCTGTTGTCGAAGCTTAACACCAAGCATGCTGGTGAGCTTTCTCTGGCAGTTCCTGTTCTGGTAGAACTATTCTGGGACCAAGTCTCCTTCTCCCTCATGGTGAGCTGAAAGCAGGTCCTTTGGGGACTGTTCTACATCCCTGACTGTGTTCTCTGGCTGAGGATATAGCTCCAAAAATGAGAGATTGCCTGCAGTGGAGAAGCCTCACATAGTAGGGTTTGGAGTTCGATCCTGGAGGAAAGGGACCATGGTGGTTCCCTGCACTCTGGCTGTGTGGTCTTAGGCATTTTTCTTAACTTCTCCTGTTTCTGATGCATAAAATGAGGAAATCATCAACATCAGTGTCGCCATCTTCTAGAGAGTCTCCATTGCTGTATGGTAGATGCTGTTAGCGTCTTCTTGTTAATGGTGAGGAAACCAAGGGGCAGAGCGGTGAAGGAATCTCCCCAAGGTTGTACAGTAAACAAATGAAAAAGAGGGAGGGCTGGGGACACAGCTTAGTTAATAGTGTACTTCTCTAGCACACAGAAAGCTGTGAGTTCCATCCCCAACCTTGTATAAACTGGCTATGGTGGAACTGGAGAGAGCCTCAGTGAGAAAGAGTGCTTGCCGAGCCACCAGGAGAACCTGAGTTCGAATCCCCTATATCCATATGAAAAGCTAGGTGTGGCTATACACTCCTGTAACCAAGTGTGGAGAGAGTTGTAGAACAGTTGCCCAGGTCCAAGGTTTCATTTGCACACTGAAAAAAAATTAAAAAAGCCCAACTGAGGTTAGCCTGTAGAAGCTAGGATCTTTTGTAAGGTCTGGAGGCACACACTGGTGGGCTCTGCTGAAGAGGCCGAAGCAGGAGAATCAGATCCTCCAAAACTGGGTTTAATTTCTCATATAAGACACAGTGTGGGCGCCCTAGCCCCTTGTGGTACTTGTGCCACGAGTTCTTTCTAGGTCCTTGCCTTGCTCCTCATGTATTCCATGCCTAGGGTCCATGAGTTCTCTGGCGCCCTAGCTCCTCATGGTACTGGAGGTGCCATGAATTCTTTTCCAGCTGCCCACTTCTCATGAGTTCTCTAGGGCACCTGCCCTTCATGGTACTCTGGTGCCATGAGTCCGTTTCTAGTTCCATGAGTTCCAACCTTTCTCTCCTCTAATAAACTTTACCTTAAAAAAAAAAAAAAAGACACAGTGTGAGGGCCGGCGAGATGGCTCAGTGGTTAAAGCACTTAAAGCACTTGCTGAACAAGCAGAAGGAATGATGGAGATTGGATCTCCAGAACCCACATAAAATGTGAGGTAGGTGCAACAACCAGCCTCTGGTTCTAGCACTAGAAGGCAGAGGCTGGGGATCCCCCCAGCAAACTGCTAGTCAGATTAGTCCTGTGGACTCTGGGTTTGATTAGAGACCCTGTCTCTAAAAGAATAAGGCAGAATAGTGGTTGAAGATGATTCCTGATATCAATCTGGAGCCTCCACACACGTGTGCCCACCTACACATACACGCGCACCTACACATATTTAGAAACACAAACACACATGCTTATAAAATCACCAAGGACCCCAGACTCCTACTTTTTTTCTGTTCTTCCACTTTTTGTCTGATTTTTCCATTCTCAAGAATCACTTCAGGATTCAGGGTAGCTGCTGATGCTCCAACCATCAGGATTGTGTCCCAAGCAGCAGAAAGAAATTACAAGAACCATCCTGGATCACCTCCACCTCCTCCTTGTTTACTCTGCCCCGGGACCAGAAATGCAGGCCGCCAACCCCTCCCCCCCCCCGGGCATCTATACATGGGGTCTAGGATCTGAACTCAGGACCTTCCGCCTGCAAGGCAGAGGCTTAACCCCTGAACCATCTCTCCAGCCCCACCTTGTCAAAAATCTTTTAAAAAATGTTTTACTTATTTATTTATTTTGTGTGTGTGTGTGTGTGAGAGAGAGAGAGGGAGAGAGAGAGAGAGAGGGCACTGTATGTCTTTGTGGAGGACTATCATCCTGGATTGCTTCTACCTCCTTCTTGTTTTTCTCTGGGATTTCCCAGGCTCTGCCCACCATGGTTGGAAATGCAGGCTGCTGCCATTTCCACCTGGCATTTTTATGTGGGACCTGGGATCTGAACTCAGGACCTTCTGCTTGTGAGACAGAGTTTTAACCCCTGAGTCATCTCTCCAGCCCAAAAATCCCTTTTCAATTACATGGTTTTGCTTCTGAAGAAGGATGCAAGACCAGATATTATGGAAGAAAGCCTTCTTTTCCACATATTTATTTATTTATTTATTAGATAGAGTTTTTGTATGTAGTCAGCCGGGGCTTTGTGATCTGCTAGCCTTAGACGCCCCAGGGTTGGGGTTACAGACTTGTGTTACCATGCCTAGGTTATTTCTGTTTTTTTTTTTTTTAGAGATACCATTAAGATTGTAAGAGAGATCATGTGATCCATGTCATAAACCAGAGGATGAGGGGCGGGAGTGTGTGGCTCAAGTCGATGGAGAACTTGTCTAGCATGAACAAATCCTGGTTCCATCCCAAGTACCACATAAACTTGGTATGGTGGTGATGCAATCCCAACACTCAGGATGTGGAGGCAGGAGGATCAGGGTCCTCTTTGGCTCTCGGTTGAATTTGGCTTCCATGGAGACCTGTCTTGAAAAACAAAAGGAACGGTTCAGACCTGGCTCAGAAGGTAAAGGTGCCTGCGTGCAAACCTGGCTGCCTGAGTTCAGTCGTGGAGGCCATCTGACAAGGTAGAAGGAGAGCATTGACTTCAGAACGTTGTCCACAGAAAGTCTCCACATATACAATGTGGCACATTCGTGCTCCCTCTGATAAGTAAAATAAAATAAAATAATAAAATAACCGAGCAAAATAGAATCTCCCGTAGCCCAGCTCCCCCAGCACCCTAATTCTCCTGTCCCTTCAGGGAGAAGGCCCAGGAGTTGTTGGAGTGGATCCACCAGCTGGAGTCAGAGAAGTTTGACTTGATGGAGAAGCTAAAGCAGCAGAAATATGAGGTGAGACCTGACCAGTCATTGTGGGGGGGGTATGGCAGCACCGGAGGGTGGGGCATCCCCACCATTATTCCAGCCTCTCCTCCTGTTCCACAGATCAATGTGCTGTACAACCGTATCAGTCATGCCCAGAAGTTGTAAGTGTTTCCTGGCCATGTGGCTCTCTCCTTGCCTCTTTCCCTCTCTCTCTCTTTCTCTCCCTTCCTTTTTCTCTTTCTGTGACTTCTGTGTCATCTGGATACTTTACCTCCCCTGTTTATTCTCTTTGAACCTTGCTTCCCTAAGACACTCCATTTGTCCTTTTTTTAATCTGCTTTTTTGATTTTTAGTTATTATTATTATTGGGGTGTGTGTGTGTGTGTGTGTGTGTGTATGTGTGTGTGTGTTTGCCTGTGGAAGTCAAAGGATGATGTCAGGAATCATCCTTGATTTCTCTACTGCCTTTTTGCTTTGCTCTAGAGTTTTCAAGGCTCTGCCTTTGAGGGCCAGGATTATAGGACGCACCATATTTGCTCAGTGTTTTTTAAAATAAATTTCAGAGTTTAAATTTTTTTATTTATTTAACTTTAAATTTAATTTTAAAATATGGAATGCTTCACAAGTTTGTGTGTCATCTTTGTGCAGAGGCCATGCTAATCTTCTCTGTATCTTTCCAATTTTTAGTATATGTGCTGCTGAAGCGAGCACATATCAGGTTTTTTTCCTAATTTATTTTGTATGCGTGTTCACACCCCAGTGTGTCTTTATGTGTCTGTGAGTATCAGAAGACACTGTGTATGTGCCTGTGGAGGCCCAGGGGCTACTTCAGGAGTCATCCTGGATTGCTTGGATACCTCCCTTTAACTTTGTTTTGGGATTTCCAAGACTCTGCCTTCCACTCCTGCCTGTGTTTTTACATGGGATCTGAGATCCAAACTCAGAGCCTTCTGCTTTCGAGGTAGAACCCCTAAGCTATCTCTCCAGCCCGTACCCAGTATTTTTACATGAGATCTGGGGATTGAAACTCAAATCCTTTCGCTTGTGAGGCAAAGACTTTAACCCCTGAGCCATCTTCTCAATCCTCATTTTTATTTTTTTGAAACAACATCTTGCTATGTAGTCCAGACTGGCCTCAGAATTGAAACCATCGTCTTCCTACCTCAGCATCTGGAACACTGGGAAATGTGCTACTGTGCCTAGTCTTTCTCTACTTCCTGGATGGTCTCTTGTGGGGTTTGGACTTTATATCAATGCTCCTAGTCCTCTTGCATGTCACCATTCTATATCACCGTTTCCTTCCCCACGCACCCCTTGTTCATAATCACACAAACATCCTGAACTTAGGAAAATCAACTCCACATAGCCACTGATTACCCATTGGTTATTACCTGAAAGAAACACTATTCACTGATACTCAGTGGTAGAGCAGCTGCCTCAAATCCTCCAGTGAGGGTTGGGGGTATGGCTCAGTGGTAGCATATTTGAGTTTGATTCTCAGTTCTGCAGGAAAAGACACACTGCTGGTGGCCTCTGCCCACTTCTTCCTCATTATGTGGGTGGGTATAATGCTAAACAGGCTTCCTGGTTTACTTGGAAGCTAGAGCACCTATTACTGACACTTCCTCCTTCTCCCATAGCCGCAAAGGGGCTGGGAAGGGCCGAGTTGGAGGCCGCTGGAAGTGAAGCTGCAAGGGGCTGGCCGTCTGGGAGCTTCCCAAATGTGTTCCATCTCTAGTTTGAATTAAAGACTTCTCAGACATCTGCTGAGTTCTTTGATGTTTATCACTGTGTGGCTGGCTGTGCAGGTTGATTGACGCCTCTCCATGCCATGTTGGGGGCTGGGGAGGTAGCTCAGCCGGCAGTGTTTGTTTAATAAGCAAGAATCTCCAGCACTGTGTAAACTGGGCAAAGTGGTACAGGTGTGTAATCTAAGCACTCAGGAGGTGGAGGTTTAGGAATTTGAGGCCACCCTTTACTACACAATGAGTGTAGTTCTTTCTCATCTAGGTAGTCACTTTGCTCCAGATATTCCCTTTCTCTGCCTTCCAAGGGCTGGGATTGCAGGCAAGCTACCATACCTGTTAGACTTTTTACATGGGGGGGTGGGGATCAGAATTCTGGTCCTTGCACTTGTGTAAAAAGTACTTTATCCACCGAGCCGTTCTCCAGTCTCTTGGATGACATTTCTAAAGATATTTTTAAATAATACATCAGAGGGTGTGGGGAAGAGAGGGAATGAATACATTTCTGGAATCTCAGCATTTGAGATGTGGAAACAAAAAGATCATGACTTGGAGCCCAGCCTGGGATACACACCGAGACCCTGGCTCAAAAACAAAACCAAACAAGATTGGATTGAATCTGGTTTATGATAGGCCTATCTCTGTCTCTGCCGGGACAGAACAACATTATTACTGTTGTGGGATTCTGTTTATCTCTTTGGCATCATCTATCTATGTGGTGCATATTAGCACCTGTCTTTCTGCCATCGTGGAGAACGAAGGAATGTCTGGTTGATTTTGTTTTCTCTATGGAACTGAGGTTTGAACACAAGACTTTATGCATGTCTGACAAGTGTTTTACAGCTACATCCAAAGTCTTTTTTTAAGTTGGGTGGGACTGGAATGTTCTGAGAGAGAGAGAGAGAGAGAGAGAGAGAGAGAGATTACATGCATGCCATGGTCCACTGGTGGAAGTCAGAAGACAACTTTCAGATGTTGGTTCTCTCCTACCATATGGGCTTCTAGGTAATTGCTTTGCTCCAAGATTTCTCTATCCTTCCAAGGGCTGGGACTGCAGGCAGGCCACCACACCAGCTAGTCACTAAGTTTGCAAGCAGGTTCTTTAACCACTGAGCTATCTTGAGCCAGCTTCCTATGGTTATCTTTTATTTTGAGATAGGATCTTCCTAATTCATCCAGGTTGGTCTTAATTGAACTTACTCTGTAGAGTAGATTGGGCTCCAAGTTCCTTTCCCAGCATCTTGGGTAGCTGGGATTTGAGGACTTCCTTACAGGCTTGCTTGACTTTGTATCTTTCCAAAGTTATTTAACTAGCAGCAAGGGGGCCTTGCAGCTTCACAGTTAGGCACTCAAATGTCTGTTCGTTTTGTGAGAAAACAGGTTTTTTGGGGGTAAAAAGTACTTCTTCATGGAAAAACAAAGACTGAAGAAAATTATATTAATGGTGGGTAAAGGAGCATGTAAGCAGTCCAAAGCAGCTTATCAGATACTTCCTGTTCATTATCCCTATTGACCCCCGGAGGCAGAGACAAATTAGCCCCAAGACAGGTGAAGGAGCACAAACGTCAAGATGTGAGTTTGGGCCCTAGAGGCAAAAGATTGTTGTCTCTATCCAAATTTCAGCAGCTTTCTGTCTTAAAGTTTCTTTTAGCCTTCTCAAATTGGATTTTGGGGCACTATACTTAATGTGAAGATCAAAGTGTTCTAAGTTGGATAGCCTAGTAGGGCATCAACGTTTGGACTACAAATCCCAGCATGCCACGAGAGTATAGTACAGTGTGGAGCATCCCAGTGTCCTCCGCTGTCCCAGGTGGACCCCTAGGGAAGGGGTTTCCTGTCTCCAGTGTGTTACAGGGATTCCAAGAACTCTGGATTTCTGTTGAACTGGAAACCGATTTCACAGCGTGCCTTGGGTTAGGACTACAATTCCCAGAATACCTTAAAGCTGTTTCCTAATCGCTCTGACTTAAAAAAAAATTATTTATTTTACATGTGTCCATGTGCATATGGGTGGGTGTGTCAGAGGGTACTGTGTATCCCTGTGGAAGACCAAGGGTGATTTCTAGAATCATCTTGGATTGCTTCTACCTTTTTGCTTCTTTCTGGGATTTTGCAGGCTTCGCCCAAACAGAGCTAGAAGTGCAGGCCACCTCTGTTTCCATCTGGCGTTGTTTTATGCGGGACCTGGGATCCGTACTCAGGACCTTTTGCTTGCAAAGCAGAGTCTTAACCCCTGAGTCATCTCTCCAACCCTGCCCTGACCTTTTGCACTGAGAACTTTAATTTCTCAAGATGCTGAGAATGGTTACCTGAACGAGTTTGGGAATAATTGCTTTTAATTTGAATTGCGGACCCTTACTTTCTGTATGCTCTGGTGTTTCCCACGATCTCATTTATTCCTTCAATGAAAATTATTTTCCACGATGTACTCTTGGGTTCAGTTCCTGACACAGAATTAATAGTTCATACAGAAGACAGAAATTCTTGTCATCATGGACTGTATTTATTTTTTTTAAATTTTATTATTATTATTATTATTTATTCAACTGTGTGCATATGCGTGTGTATGTGCGCGCGCGTGTGTGTCTGTGTGTGTGTGTGTGTCTGTGTATGTGTAGAACCACGGACGAATTCGCGAACCACCATGGATGCCTCCACCTCCTTCTGCCCCGGGGAATCACAGGCTCCGCCCTACCAGGACCAGAAGCGTAGGCCGCCCCCGCTTCCGCCTGGCGTCTATACGTGGGATCTGGGATCCGAACTCAGGACCTTCCGCCTGCAAGGCGGAGGCTTAACCCCTGAGCCACCTCTCCAGCCCCATGGACTTTATTTTTAAACAACGGGGAGCAGTTTAAAAGAAGAAGAAGAAAGATAGAGGCAGACATGGTGGTGCATGTCGGTAATCCCAGCAATTAGGAGGCAGTCAGGAGCATATGGTCATTTTCAGCTACATAGTGAGTTTGAGGCTAATCTGACCTAAATGAGGCCCTATTTAAAAAGTCTGTAAATGATGTACTATATGCGTTCCAGTTTCTCTTCATGTTGCTGATAAATTCACAACCAAACCATTTAGGGGAACAAGGGTATTATTCTAGTTTACAATTCAGTTACAATTCATCAGCATGACAGGAGAGCATGATAGGGAAATGGTCATAACATATGCACAGAAAGAGGTGAGAGAACACATTTTTTTCTCTTTCCAGAATGCCCACATACATTATGTCAAAGTATGCCAAACTACCGAACCAGCTCGCTCCATTTAATCCACTTGCTCAGGGAATGGTCCTACCCACTATGGACTGGGTTTTTCCACATCAAGTAGACCTCCCACAGGCTTAATGAGGGTTTGCCTTCACTATAAATTCTTTACAGATGTGCCCAGACTTAACCTTTAATTGTAAAGCTGACGATGGTATCTAACTAGTGCAGTATGTAAAGTTAATGCCTGGAAAGTTTGGTTCTGTATCTTTCAGCATTTGCACTTGCCATTTCCCACTCATCATTTGAGGGCTTGCTCTCTGGCTCCTTAACATAGCGCACTACAATTCCCAGAATGCATCGGGCATCCCTCCCGAGCTGTCAAATCGTTTCCCAGCGTTCCCTGGGGCATGCTCTCATTAGACATCTTTGAGCGGCAGGTTTCCTAACGCACCTCGGGGCTAGTGAGACTAAAAACTTCCGTTTCTAGACTTCATTTCCAAGCGCTTCCTGCGGTTAGTCTCCAGCCCCCACCCTCATTCGCATCCGGCAAGGGTGAGACGCTTCCTTACGCTGAGGACTCCATTTCCCAGCACGCCTTGGGTCAGCGTATTGACGTCACTGGCCCTGCGGCGGGAGGGCGGGCCGGGTGATCCCCTGGGGGCGGCTGAGCCGAGCTTCCCGGCGGCCCCCGGGACGGGCGGGTGGCGACTGTTGGTCGCTGGCTCCGCTCGTTCGCTCGTAGGAGCGGGCGGGCGGGCGGGCGGGCGGCCGGCGCGATGTCAGGGGAGGATGGCCCGGCCGTGGCGGCGGGGGGACCAGGAGCGGCGGCGGCGGCGGCCCGCGAGCGGCGGCAGGAACAGCTGCGGCAATGGGGGGCGCGGGCGGGCGCCGAGCCGGGCCCCGGAGAACGGCGCGTCCGCACCGTCCGTTTCGAGCGCGCCGCCGAGTTCCTGGCGGCCTGTGCAGGCGGAGATCTGGACGAAGCTCGCCTGATGCTGCGCGCGGCTGACCCCGACCCGGACCGTGGTTCCGAGCCCGACCCCGAAGCTCCGCCGCCCGCCCGCGCGGTTCTCGACTCCACCAATGCCGATGGCATCAGCGCCCTGCACCAGGTCAGCATCTTCCCTTCCCTCGGGTCCCCTGATGCTGCCACCTACTTTCATTCTTGGCGAGGCAGGTCCTTTTTTGGAGCCTTCTTTCTCCTGCCAAGCCTGTCTTGGACCCCTCTGAGGCTAGGCCCAGCTTCTATGAAATTCCACCTTGGACTACACTTGTCCATGGCTGCCCCAAGAGGTCTTTGCTGAGCCGCTTCCTTCCTGGCTGTGTTACCACTTCTTTCCCCTAAAGCGGACTTCTGATGTTGTGTCATCCTTTGCTTTATCAACTTTTTCCTTCCCTGCACAGTGTCATGTCCTCCGACAGTTTCTCTGCTCATTCTCCTCTGGAGACCTGTGCCACTTCTTGGAAGGTGGACCTTCTCTTACGAAGGTTTCTCTTCCACTCTCCTACCACCGTCTGCAGTACCAGAGCACACTTGTCTTCCAAACTTTGGGCGCCTTCTTTCTCCTTTTTTAGTCATCTTTTGGTAGTCATTATTTGTATCGTTTTGGGGCAGGGTCTTGAAGTGGGGTCCATGGCCTCATCTTGAACTCATGGTCCTCCAGCTTCAGCTTCCCAATTGCTGAGATTACAGGCATGGCCGCCTTATCCATCCTTGGGTCACCTTTTAGTCTTTATTGGGACAGGTTCCCTCTCGCATAAACTTGGGGGCTCTTGGCTTTTGTACCTTGTCATCTCCCAAGAAGTCATGAACCGCCCCCATGGTAACACCTAGGCCCTTTAAAGACACCCCAATTGCTATTTCCAGCTATTCTGTATCCCAGAGCAAGGGCCATACTATGTTGCCTAGATTTTCTGGTTTGGGATACTCTTGCCACCCTCTTCCTGATGGTCATGACCACTAATGGGGGTCAGGGTTAGCCACACAACAGCCTCTTCTCCTCCCCAGAGGCTCCCTCCTTGTTTCCCAGTGTGGTCCAGTCTCCATCTCCTGGTGGGCATTTGTCTTTTCTCAGGGCACCACTCCCCCGTCTTCTGGGTCCTCTTCTCTTCTCTTTGCTAGGATTCCTATGGTTCAGTTACCTATGAAGACAGAGGTGACCCTGAAAGGGCAAGCATGGCTGTGGAGATGGGAGCAGGGGAAGGCGGGAGGGGGAGAGTAATTTGACAGGCCCAGTTTCATATTTTCAGGAAGAGGAAGGCTGAGTCAGTCTGCCCTGGGCTGGGGATGTAGCCCAGTGGCAGAGGGTTTGCCTAGCATATGCCATGGATTCCTTTCCTAGCATAGCAGAAACTGGGGGTGGTGGTTCAGGCCTGCAGGTCAAGCTGTCAGGAGGGTGGAAGCAGGATGGTAGGAAGTTCAGTGTCATTTTCTGCTACCCAGGAAGCTTGAGGCCAGCCTGGGCTATGTCTTGAGTAAAAAAAAGAAATCAGTCTGTGCTGACTTAATCTGATCTGTCTAGCTATCTACTTCCTGTTCCTTGAGCGCCTTTTCTCTCTGTGCCTTAGTTTGCTTACCTGTGGAATAGGACTGGTTTCCTCCGCTAAACAGAGAGGGCTGTATGTACAAAAGTTCCTTGGAGACCCAGTGCACTATAGGTATATGCTGAGGCCTTGCTGCCTCTGTTCTTTCTTCTACTTGGAGCAGGGTACCCATTTCTTAGTCATCTCTCTGGGTCTCAGCATCTTTGACCAACAGAGAACAGCTTGTGCTTCTCTATCACCCATGCCTCTGACCCTCCTGGGCCTTACCTTCAGACTGTCTCCTCCTTCTCCATCAGTTGGAGATCCCCTAGATCACCTCCTCTGCCATGGCCCTGTAACAGGTGGTTTTGTCCTGTCCTCCAGGTAGCCTTCCAGGTTGCCTCTTCCTGTCATGGAGAGACCTTGGTGAACCTTGGGGCTTTGCAGGAGGCCTGAGAGATTGGGTGATGTGAGAGTTAGAGGGCCTGTGTGGCTCCTAGGCCGGCAAGCAAGGAGCTGGGGTTGGAGCGGGTTTTCTACTATCTGCCAGATACTAACCCTGGTGTTAGCAGGAAGTCCCTGGAGGCAAGGAAATTCTCCCAGGAAATAGGGACAATTGGTCACTCTGGTGGCTTCTGGTTTCAGATGATTTCTTCATCTGGGGAGGGTTTTTAGACCCAGTCATCCCCAGGACATAGTTCCTGCTGGCGTTTCCTGAGTCAGGCCTCTGTCTCTGCCACAGAGGTTTATCTATCTTGATACAAGACTGGGACAATCTTCCCCTCCTCTGAAGTGCCTTGTCTAGTAATGGCTAAGATTCTGGTGTCTCTAATAGTTGGGGCTGGGAGCCAAACTTCCTAGGTTGGCACTAAGAGACGAGAGATGGGAAACTGGACCTGTGGATCTGAGCGAGGAAGACTAGGATCAGGACCCCTAGGGCCATGGAGGAGGACTGGACCCAAACCCCTGTATCTGAGGAGGAGGGCTGGGCCTGGACCTCTGGGTCTGAGGGAGGAGGGTTGAGCTTGGACCCCTGGATGAGATGGAAGAGGAGTTGGCCTTGATTCCTGGGTCCCTGGTGCCCAGGCCTCAGGCATCTTTCACTTGGATGCCTGTGCCCAGCCAGGTCCTTGAAAGGGAAAGGCCCATCTCCTTCCTTGCCCCCCCTCCCATCACCATGACAACAGGGTGGAAATAAACGCAGCCCAGAGTTCATCCCGTTCCCAGGGCACATGTGGCCCCCCTCTCTCAGCCTGAATTTCCATGACTTCATGCTCTTGGCCCTCATAGTCCTCCCCTTTCTCCAGATGGGGATTTTGGAGAAGTGAGGGAGTTGGGGGGTTAATTATCTTGAGGACCAGGAGTCAGACCTGCCTCCTAGATTCAGTTCAGGTCCTAGTGCCCATCCAGTGCCTGCAGAGACTGGGGCTGCCTCTTCATGCTGATCCAGATGAGGCCTTTGTCTCCCTGAGCTTTCAGTTCCTAAGAGCAGGTCATCAGGGAGTTGTTCTGAGACCTGTGCCCTACCAGGTCTTTAGGGACTGAAGCTAGCCTCCTTGGGTCCTTGGGCACACCCCTGAGGGTAGATACATCTCACTCTTTTGGGAATCACGCCACAGACCCTCTCTCCATCCCAGACATGTGGTACCTGTATATGTGAAGTGGACAGATCTCAGGCTAGACAAGTGTGTGCTACCTAGCCTGGACATGGACTTTATCAACCCTTTGTGGTCCTTGGCGCCCCTCAGGTCAGCTTCCTGTGTATAGTGCCTGCATTTCTGGGGGCTTTTCTTAGGCATGAATCCAAGAAACCATGTCTTGGAGTGGTGATTGTGGACTGTGCTCTATGTGCAGTGCATTCAATAGTCACATGAGATGGTGAACAACCCCATCTCTTCTCAAATCCGGTCCTGGATTCTGGCTTGTAGAATCTGTTCAGGGTCTCCATTGAGCTCTGTGTGCCAGTTGACCTAGCCACGGGATGACCAGGGATGTTATAAATAGCTGGTGAGTGGAGGAGCCCTGGGGCCTGTGCTAGAGGCCATCACTGTGGTTTTCCTCAGTCCTCATTGGCTCTGGTTCTTGATTCTGCTTTGTATATGGGAGCGTTTTCTATTTGGGGCTCTGGGAGGGCAAGATGGGGGCCAACGGCCTATCTTTCCTCTAATCCCCCAGGCCTGTATCGATGAGAACTTGGAGGTGGTGCGCTTCTTGGTAGAGCAGGGAGCCACTGTCAATCAGGCGGACAACGAGGGCTGGACACCCCTGCACGTGGCTGCCTCCTGTGGGTACCTAGACATTGCCAGGTGAGGTAAGGGTTGGACGGGCAAGGCCTGGGCTGGGTGGCGGGTCTAGGTCTGGCAGCCCTGACCTTCCCCTGCCCCCAGGTACCTCCTGAGCCATGGGGCCAACATCGCTGCTGTCAACAGTGACGGGGACCTGCCCCTGGACCTGGCTGAGTCGGACGCCATGGAGGGGCTGCTGAAGGCGGAGATCGCCCGCCGAGGTGGGCCTCTGGGGTCACAAGCTTTGGAATCTGGGAACTAGGGCATGGAATTCAGTGAAGCACATGATAGAATGAGCTCTGTAGCACTGTTGGGCACAGAATAAGAGTACAAGCTGCTTGAGGAAGAGGTGGTGGCAGACTAGAGCAGACTGGACAAGGAGTCAGGAGCAGGTGGTTAGAGATGGAGTATTTCTGGGGGCGGGGTAGCAGGGACATGCAGAACTGATCTTTCCCCTGGACTCTAGGGTCACTATGTCTTTGTTTCTTTCACTGGGGTTCAGGAACCCCTTGAGTTTCTGTGGCTGGCTGGCTGTTTTCTTAGGGACAGAGGTGGTTACTTGCAAGTTCTCATAGGGGCTCTAGTCCTGGAAAGTCAGTGTCCTGGCCAGACATGGTGGTACACACCTGTGATGACAGAGGCAGGAGTTCAGGGTCATCCTCAGCTACTTGTGTTCAAAGCCAGTCTGGGTTACATAAGTCTCTGTTTCAGCAAACAGATCAGTGTCCAAAACTATTTGGTGTGTAGGTCTTCAGTGTAGGGCTTGAGGAGCAAGTTAGGTGGGGTGCTGAACAGCCTAGCCAGCTCTCCAGGAACATGAGACACTGGGGGGGGGGGTGCACCCTGACGGACCCCAGGTTTTAAGTGTGGCTTCTGAGGCTTGACATTCTGGGTTCAGTTCCTGACACTGGGTGACCTGCTGCTTAGTCTCAGGTTCATCCTGAAGGGAAGTAAGAAAGAATGCTGCCGGCTCCAGGCTTAGGGAGGGTTGGGGAAGGTCCAGTTAGGAGGCATGAGGGGTCTGGTGATGAGCAGATCTCACCCAAAAGGTGTGATTTTTGGCTCTTTTGCCTCTACTGGTCTCCAGGATGGGGATACACAGGTTCAACATTGGCATGTGGGTGTGAGCCATGTAGGGATGTGGGTCAAGGTACAGGGAGGTGGAAGTCAGGATCCTGCCTGGGTTACAATGAAGGTGGGAGGTACAGGTCAGTGGTGCAAGTGGGCTCTTTTCCCTTTTTGTTTTTCTGTGTGTGTGTGTGTGTGTGTGTGTGTGTGTGTGTGTGTGTGTGTGTACAAGAGGGCACTTGAGTACATGTGCCAGTGGAGGCCCAAGGATAACATTAGGAATCATTCTGGATTGTTCTATTTCCTTATTGCTTTGCTCTGGGTTTCCCAGGCTTGGTCTTCCAGGGCTGGAATTGCAGGCACCACCAAATCTGCCAGCATTTTTACATGTGATCCTGGGACCTGAACCCAGGTCATTTTGCTTCTGAGGCATCTCCCCAGTCCTCCTTTTTCCTCTTTTTGTTTTGGTAAACAAACTTAAACTCACTTCAAAGGTATGGTCCCCATAAAATCTTTGCTGAGATTTTTGGCCAGAGATTTTGTTTGGGTTTTACTTTTGAGAGATTAGATCTTGTTCTGTAGCCTTGACTGGCCTGGAACTTACTATATAAATCAAACTAGCCTCCAACCTATAGCAGTCTTTCTGCCTCTGCCTCCTGGAGCATTTGCCATCGTACCCGGCTTCTCCAACAGTGTCTTGGGATGTAAATGACATCCAACATTCACCCTGTTAAAGTGCACAGCTTGGTGGTTGTGCTATGGCCCACACAATTGTGCAATCATCCCCATATTGATTTCAAAACATTTCTAGAATCCCCAAAAGAGATCCCATACCTCTTAATCGCAACCACACCCTCAACTCCAGGCAGCTGCTTACATGCCTTATCTTTGCTGACTTGTCTCCTGTGGACTGGTGAATGGGAATGGAGCAGATTTACTCAATGTGTCAGTCACCTGGAAACAGGACCTAAACATTTCTTTATCTCTCCTCCCTTCCTGCCTTCCTCCCTTTCAGTCCCACCACTTTGGGACTGTGTTGTGGCTATTGTAACTCTGTCCCAGATAGCAGGAAGCTCTTCCACAGGACACTGCTGCTTGCTCTGCAGGGATGAAGTATTGGCCACTGCAGCCTGTCGCCTGCATTTCTGTGGTGGCCTCAGACTTCTTTCCCTCTGGGATTTTAGTGGTAGTGTATGTGCATGTGTGGAGTGTTGGCCCTTGTTGATACAGGCATTCCCCAGCTAGAACTGAAATCCTTACATATTTTGAATTGGAAGACTGCTTGAGTTACTGAACTAATTAATAGACAGCTTGGGCAACTTGGTGAGACCCTTTCTGAAAAAGTAAAGTAAGGACTAGGGATATAGTTCAGTAGAACAATTGCTTAACATGTGCTGGGCCCTTGGTTAAATCCTCAGCACCAAAACAAACTGAAACAAAAACCTCAAGATTCAGGGGCTAGAGAGATGGCCCAGTTGTTAAACTCTTGCCATGTAAGCAATCAGAGTTTGAATTCCCAGATTACATGTAAAAATACCTTCCAGATGTGGTGACCTCTCTGGAAATCAGTCTTGGAAGGTAGGGCCCCAATTGGGGGGGGCTCTGGATTTTAATTAGAGACCCAACCTCAAAACAGTAAGGTGGAAGAACAATGGAGGATGATTCTGGGTATCACTATAGGGGACACACACACACGCACACGCACACACTTTCACATGCATACACATGAAAAAAGAAAAACTCAGGATTCAGACCTGTGCAATTTTTATTTTATCTTATTTATTTTTTAAATTTTACTGGAAATGGTCTCACTGTCTTGGACCTTACTGTGTAGTTCACTCTGGTGCAAGCTCAAATTGATCCTCCTGCCTCATTTTTCCAGCGCTGGGGCAATAGTGAGCTGCTCTGCCCAGCTCTACTTATTACTTGTATTTCCGAGCAATAAAAAGCCACCTGCAAGGTGATACTTTGAGGCACGTTCTTTGGGTGCCCTAGACTTGTGGGGCATGAGAGTGACCTCCATGTAGCCCATGACTCTTTGACGTGTGTTTTTTTCTGGAGGATTTGCCTATAGCTGGCATCAGATTCTCAGGGACCCCATGTTCTCCTTCTGTGGGATGAAAAGAAGGCTGAGGGAGGGGAAGATGATGAGGGCCCAGCCAGGAACAAAGGCCTGGGACCCTGCTGTAGACACTCGGCCGCTTAGCTGGGGCAAGTTCTGCTGGAGACTCTCAGCTGCGTGAAGACTGAGGCCACTGCTCCCAGTCTGCTGTTCGCTGTCAAGAGTGTAGACTGGGGGCTGGAGAGGTGGCTCAGGGGTTAAGCCTCCACCTTGCAGGCGGAAGGTCCTGAGTTCGGATCCCAGATCCCACGTATAGACGCCAGGCGGAAGCGGGGGCGGCCTGCGCTTCTGGTCCTGGTAGGGCGGAGCCTGTGAATCCCGGGGCAGAAGGAGGTGGAGGCGTCCATGGTGGTTCGCGAATTCATCCGTGATTCTACACATACACAGATGCACACACACACAGACGCACACACGCACATGCACACAGTTGAATAAATAATAATAATAAAAAAAATAAAAAAAAAAAAGAGTGTAGACTGGAGGTGGGGGCAACTGTAGGGAGGGTGGCATGCCCTCTTCCTGACACAGCTAAGACAGGGAGCATTCCCAGCGTGCCCGGCATCCAGACAGTGCCTGCTTCAGGGTGTCGCAGCAGCCATACCCTTCCCCGTCTATGTCTTCTTCCTCTTGGGTCTGCTGTCCTTTGTGAGGATCTGACTCAGCCCTTCATCTTGATCACAGGGTGCTTTTTGTCCACTCCAAGGCCCCTTATGCAGGTGGCCCAGGTAAGGAATGAGGTTCACTTTTACACATGCCAGAAACTCATTCCTGCTTGACTCTGGCCAAAAAAGGCAATGCCTGTGTTCATGGCATATTTGCAAAAACCCAGGGCTGGGGTATGGCTCAGCAGCCCAGCCTGTGGCACTTGCCAGCACCCAGGAGTCAGGGAGGGGGCACGGACAGTAGTTCAGAGGTAGAAATCCATTTCATTGGCGAATGGATAAGCAAAATGTAGTTGCCACACAGAATACTGTCCATTTTAAAAAGAATAAAAATGACGCAGGCCATAACATGGACAAATCTGGAGGACAAATCTGGAGGATGAAATGTCAGTAACAGACAAACACTTGGTTTCTGTTTGTGTGAGATACCTGCAGTGTTCAAAGTTATAGAGATAATCAAGTGGTGTTGCCAGTGCCAGCCAGCAAGAGGGGGACTTGCTTAATGTGCACAAGTGTGTGTTTATGGACGCCACAGGTCAACCTCAAGTGTTATTAAAAGCCATCTACCTTGCTTTTTTTAAAAAATTTTTTTTCTGTGAGTGCACAAGTGTGTATGTGTGTGAGTGTGTGTGTGTGTTAGAGACAGAGAGAGCGAGAGCGAAAGGGGGGCACTGTGGAGAGAGAGGGGGGAGGCACTGTGTGTCCCCGTGGAGGACCAAGGGTGACTTTAGGAATCATCCTGGATTGCTTCTACCCCTGTTTTGTCTTGCTGTGGGATTTCCCAGGCTCCACCCCCCAGGGCAGGAAGTGTAGGTTTTCATCTGGCATTTTGATATTCTTGGCCAGTCTGGTCTGGGCTACACAGTGAGATCCTGACTTCCCCCAAACAATTTAAGATAGTAAATTCCATGTCATCTATTTATTATTATTATTATTATTATTATTATTTTATTTCTTTTGAGAATGTGTCTTGCTTGTAGCTTCCAAGGCAAGTTACTCCTATTTCAGTCTCTTGAGCTAGGATATCAGATGTACACCACTGTGACCCACTCCCCAGAGTTCTATAAGTAGTAACATATGGACTTAGTAATTGAACCAATTGGCATCTGGCCTGGTTCAGTGGAGGTGCATGTGAAGTTCACAGCTCCTTTGACCACTGCTGAATTCTGCCCTGACCTTGTTCTTAGACAAGTTCTCCCAGCGGGTGCTAAGTCTGGCTCCCAGTGGTGTAGACTGGTGCCCACTGGACCAGAGCACCCCATTTGATTAGTGGTGGAGCCATAGTCCTCTGTCTGATGTGGCATCTAGTCTCATGCCAGCCTGAGCCCATCACTGTGCAGGGGGATGGTTACTCTGTGACCGAACTGTGAACAGAGTCACATTGGAGCCATGTGGGTGAGGAAAGTCAGGATGTGGTTACTTCAGGGGGAAGTGTGGGGACCACAGTTCTTAGCAACTCTGCCCAGGCAGGCTGCAGAGTCAGGCAGGCTGCATTTCAGGGAAATGATTTAAAGCCCCCAATTCATGGAGGAGGGGCCCCTGTTGGCCACACTGCACAAGGACTTACTGGGTAGGAAAGAAGTTTGAAGTGCTTTGGGGAAAGCCACCTCACCTGGAATCCGACACACAATACATCTGGATTGGGTGAAGACTGTGACATCCAGAGACAGGTTCAGCAAACTGTCTGCTATCTATCACTGCCCACAGAGGCAGAACAGCAGAGAATTTATTTCCGTGTGGTGGGAATGGTCGTGATTACAGCTCTAGAATCCCCTGAGATCCTAATCTAGCATTTACAATCCTAGGTAGCTTGAGTGAATAGGAATGTTAACCACAGTATTTATTTTTTGTGGTACTGAGAGTCTGGCATCTCCTCCAGAGAGGGACGAGGCCATGGTCTCTAAACAGCAATTCCGGCAGGGGTCAGTTGACCTTTCCTGGGAAAGGCTGGACAGTGCATATTTCAGGCCTTGCAGAGCACTCTGTTCCTGTTACAATGACTTTACCAGCTGCTGTAGAGGGAAACCAGCCAGGGGCAGGATGAGAGAGAGCAGAAGCGGCTGGGTGCCATTGAGACTTCATTTTTAGGAGAGGGAAGTGAGTTCATTAAAGTGGTTGCTGTGTAAACTTGAGAACCTGAGTTCAGTCCCCAGAACTCATGTAAAAAGTTGAGCGCAGCAGGGGATGCCTGTAATCTCAGTGTCTCACAAAGTGGAGAGTGATTGAAGAAGACCCCAAAAATTGATCTCCAGCTTCCACATGCACTTATAGGCACAGACATTTGCACACAGAGACATATATACCCCCCTCCACAAACTTCGTTTTCAGAACTAGGCAAGGCCCCTAACACATGCAGATCCAGAGATGCCAAAGATTGCTGGTGTCATACTTGGGGGGGGGTGGGAGTGACCTGGGCAGTGACTTTTAGACAGGTTTCTATCTGCCTTATGAAAAAGTTTAGGAGCTAGATGATAGTGATAATGTGGGGTTTCGAATACCCCAAATGCCACGGATCTGTCCTTAAAGTGACAGAATTGCTGTATTTTGCATTATGTTTATTTTACCACCACAGCAAAAAGGTGAAAATGCAAATAGATAGCCAGCATACACAGACTAGTTTGCTGACCCTTAATTTCCTCCAGTTTGAGGTAGCTTGGGATACATAGACTTTGCCTCAAAAAACCAGAGGCTAGCAAGGTAGCTCAATGAATTAGGTGCCTGCTCAGTCCAAGTTCCATCCCTGAAAGCACACATGATGGAAGGAGAGAACTGACTCTGATTCCCACCCATGTGCCCTGGCATACGTGCATGTTCTCTCTCCCTCTCCTGCTCCCCCTCTCTTTTTCTCTCCATCTCAAAACAAACTAGCAAGCTTTAGGCCCTGGGTTCACTTTCTAGCACCCTGTAAACTAGGTGTGTGGTACACATCTGTGTTTCCAGCACTTGTGAGGTAGAGGCAGGATATCAGGAGCTCTGAAGTCTTCCTTGGCTCCATAGAAAGTGTGAAGTCACCTTGGCCTACTTAAGACTTTGCCATAAGCAGCAGCAGCAGCAGCAGCAGTAGCAGCAGTAGAAGCAGCAGCAGCAGCAGCAGCAGCAGCAGCAACAACAACAAAGCCTAAACCAGCTGGGGATGTAACTCAGTCAGTAGAGTGCTTGCCTAGCATGTATGAAGCCTTGTGTCTGATCCCAGCACTTGGTGGTGGGAGGGTTGGGGGCTAGAGGCAGAAGGATCAGGTCATCCTCATAACCAGCTCGAGGTCAGCTTGGACTGCATGAGACCTTGTCTCAAAAGCAAACAAAACAAGAAAAACCCAAAAAAACACTGTAACATAGACCAAGTTCAGACTATGCTGAAGACTCAGAGCAAACTGCTGATGTGTGTGCATAGAATGTGAGCATGCACAGGGACACTGACTGGGTTTTGAATGGAAGTAAATGAACTCCACCTTCCCTTTCCCGGCTGCAATAAGACTGAACTGTAGGAAGAGGGTGGTCTTAGTCTTCTCCAACCCACTGTATTCCCCAGCTGTAGCCACACACACATCCTTGGGATCTCTACCTCTGCCAGCAAACTCCCAGTGGGCCATGAGACCCAAGGGAATTAAAATCTGATTGCTGCCAGGTGGCAACCAAGGCCTGAGCCCTTTTGTCTTGAATAAGATGAGAACAATTGGCAGGCTTGTCTTTTGGATCCCATTAGTAATAACTTTATGGCAGAAGTTTGATATATTCAGGAAAGCAAAATGATGGTTATCTTGTGCAATGGCGAGTACTCTTCTACTGAACTACACCTTGGCTCTTGATGGTTTATGAAAGAGGGAGAACAGACATATACATATATAAAATGGTGCACGAGTAAAAGTCAGGACAACTGTGGAAGCTAATTCTCTCCTGGGCTCTAGGACTTGAACTCAGGTCATCAGGTTTGGTTTTTTTTTTTTTTTTAGGTCATCAGGTTTATACCTAGGTACCTTTTCCTTTTGAGCCATCTCAACACTCCCCCACCCTTACCCCTTCTGAAGCAAGGTCTTGTAACTGATGATCCTCCTCCCCTGTACTGGGATTACAGGCATATGCCACCTTGCTTGCCCTTTGTGTTTTTTTTAAAGCTGGGTGGTACATGAAAGTCTATGCTAGTAGTGGCCAGTGGAGATCCACATGAGCTGCAGATGTATTTTCAAATTTCCTACTTAGAAATTGGACATAGCTCAGTTGGTAGAGTGTCTAGATACACCAGCCATAGTGATTTGGCCTTTGACCCCAGGACTCGGGATGATGCAGATCACTTCCAGGCCCCTTGGGCTGCATAGTAAGTTCTTAGTCAGCCTGTGATACATGCAATTCTGCCTGGAAAAAAGAAAAGAAAAAATTTAAAATTTCAAGTTGAGTGCATTTAAACTAGTAAAAAGGAACAGGTGACATTAATTTTAGTAAAATACCTGTTTAGTGCTAGGAATGTAAGTCAGGGGTAGAGTGTTTGCCTAGTCTATCCAGGGCCCTGGATTGGATCCTCAGGATCACACATACATACAGCTACGTATGTATGTGTGTATTTCTGTGTGTGTATACATTCACATACAAAATTTAACATAGTGCATGTCAGTAATGAGAAGCTGTTTTTGGGGCTGGAATGATGATTGTTCAGAGGTTAATACTGCCTCACAAGCAGAAGGACCTGAGTTCAGATCCCATGTTCCACATAAAAATGCCAGGCAGAGTGGCATCAGCTTGTACTTCCAGCTTTGAAAGGCAGAGCCTGGGAAATCCCAGAGCAAAGCAAAAGGAGGTAGAAGCAATCCAGGATGATTCACTCATCAGCAACCACTTCAGCTGATTCCCAAAGTCACTCTTGGACCTTCACAGCCACACATGGTGCTCTCTGATACACATACACTAGGCACATACACACACACACAAAGGGAAAAATAAAAGAAAAACTATTCGTGGGTATTCTTTTCCCATACTTTAAAATCCCACACACATTGTACATGTAAAATGCATCTCAAGTTTGAAGTACCCAGTGGCTCCAAAAAGCTGCTGACTGCTGTATAGAAAGCTCAGCTCTGTGGCAGTTTGGTAAGCGAAAATTTTCATGATTGACTAAACATAGGCAAAAATAGACCTTCCCAGAAGGAGGAACATTCAGTAGGAAAAGCTATCTTGTCTCATCTCAGGAGTTCTTAAAACAACAAAAATGAGTGAGGATTCCCCTTGGCAGTTGAAATGGCCATTTCAGCCTCAGCAGGGATGCTGGCTTTGATTTTTCTCTTCAGTTTCTTTGAGATGGAGTCCCTGTGTAGCCCAGCTGGCCTCGGCACTATCCTGCCACAGCCTCCTGTGTCCTGGGGTCCCAGGTGTGTCTGCAAGTGCAGCAGTGTGATGTGGGAATGACCAAGGATCCTGCTCTGCTTTTTAGTGCTAGGTCAGGAAGTGTCAGAAAGGCTGAACATCTGGGCGAGAATGAAATTTGACCTGATAACACAAGTGGTTTGTGAAATGGGTTAGTGTTCACCTCTTCTGTCTCTTCCCACCTCTTCTCTTCATCTTTCTCTCCCTTCTCTTTCTTTATCTTTCCCTTCCTTTCTCCCTCCCTCCCTTCTTCATTCTTTTCTCTTTCTTTGCCTTTCTTCACTCGTTTCTCAGGGTCTGACTGTAGTTCACATTCTCTTAAATTCTTAGTCATCTTCCTGCCTCAGCTGTGTGGTGGAATTCTAGGCACGAGCCACCACATCAAGCTTCATTGCTTGGTTTCTTTTACCCCACTTGAGAAGGACAAGCAATGATGATGTGTATGAATATGCCGGGTAACAGGTTATATTGGAGGTGAGGGGAATGTTTGATGCAGTCAGTGGCTGGATTTGCTTTGGAGATCTGAGGTTTACATAAAAAAAGACTTAAAGATGGATTATGACTGGTATGGAAAGCACCTGTAAACTCCGTTCTCCTGACCCAGGTCCCTGCACAGTTGGAGACACTGGGTTAGTCCAGGTCTTATGAGCTTCCATGGAAGGAGCAGGCAAGAGGAACTGTGCAAGTCCCACACCAGCTAATGTCTTAGCACTGGATTTCCACACATCCTGTGCCAGACTCATCTGTTCCCTTTCATCCTTCCAGGGGTAGATGTTGAGGCGGCCAAGCGGGCTGAGGAAGAATTGTTACTTCATGACACAAGGTGCTGGCTGAATGGAGGTGCCATGCCAGAGGCCCGGCACCCCCGCACAGGGGCCTCTGCACTGCACGTGGCTGCTGCCAAGGGCTATATCGAGGTGATGAGGTGAGTGGGCTGGTATGGACCATCTGCTTCCTTTTCCAGTTTGCATGCCAGGTCTGTGTCTCCCTCTAAAAGTGTTTTCTATACCCAAAGTTTTGACGAGTAATTGCTTTTTGTTGTTACTCAATGTTAAGCATTTTATGGTTTGTAACATTTTTTTGACCATGGATTATTTAGGACATCCTTACTAAAAGTATTTGAGATCTCCTACTTACTTGATTACGAATTCTTCGGTTTGCTGTTAATGAGGCAGGGTCTCACTCTGACCTGGGCTGCTGTACCTCACTACCAGGCTAAGCTGACCTTGAGCTCAAAGCCTCTTTGTGCTTTAGCCTCCTGAGTGTTAGGATTACAGGTATGAGCCACTTGCCCATATTGGGCAGAAAATGGGTTCTGTACTAGGTTGTGGTGGCATGTGCCAGTTACCCCAGCTTGCTGGAAGTAGAAGCAGAAGGATTAGGAGTTCAAAGTTATCCTTGGTTACGTGGTGAGTTGGAGGCCAAGATACACTGGTCTTTAGCTTCATGATGGTATGTCCAGTTGACAGTTGGGGCTGTTACTAAAGGGAAAAGCATTGGTACTGGCGTGCAGCCTCATTCTTTCAAAGACTGAAGCATTTATGGCTTGAGAATATCCAGCGAGGCTGAGACATAGCCCAGCAGCAGATGTTTACTTAGAACTCTCCAGTGAAGAGCTGGGGCATGGCTCAGCCATGAAGTGCTTGCCTAGTGTACTTGGGGTCCTGGGTTTCAGCCCCAGCACTAGAAAACACACACACACACACACACACACACACACACACACACACACACAAAACCACTAATTAGACAGTGACTCATGTAGTACAGACTGGCCTCCCACTTGCTGTGTGGTAAAATGTCCTCAATCCTCTTCTTTCCTCCCAGAATGGGATTGCAAATGTGTGCCACCATGCCTAGTTTCTTTGCTTTGCTTTTTCCTTTTTTTGTAATTTTTCTTCCTCTTTTTTAAAAAATTTTTTTATTATTTTTATTTATTCAATTGTGCGTGTATGCGTGTGTGTGTATGTATGTGTGTGTGTAGAACCACAGACGAATTCGGGAACCACCATGGACGCCTCCACCTCCTCCTTGTTTACTCTGCCCCGGGATTCACAGGCTTTGCCCTACCAGGACCGGAAATGCAGGCCGTCCCTGCTTTCGCTCAGCGTCTATACGTGGGGTCTAGGATCCGAACTCAGGACCTTCCACCTGCAAGGCAGAGGCTTAACCCCTGAGCCACCTCTCCAGCCCCAATTTTTCTTCCTCTTATATTCCCACCTTTACAATTTCTTTCCTCTTCTTCCTCCTCCTCTTTTTCTTCTACATGCTGTTTCTTCTGTTCTTTTTTTCAGTTAAGACAAGGTCTTCCATGTGACCCTGAGCAGCCTAGCACTCTGTAGCCTTGACTGATCATACATGTGCAGTCCTGCCCTAATTTTCTGGGTGCTAGAATTGCGAGTGTGGGCCCCTCTGCGAGCTTTGTGCCTCAAGCATTGCTCACCCCTTTGTGTAGGTTTGTGCTTCACTGCATTCACTGCACTTGCTGTTATTGATCAGTTACTTGTGATGGCATTAGAGGTGCAAGTAGCATTCCCCTTGTTAAAGACATGCTGCAGAGCAGAGGTAGATCTTTATTTGATGTCCATTAGGTGCTGGCTCCTGGACTGGCTGTCCTGTTTCCTCAGCCTTCCGAGTGTTGGTGGTTCAGGTGTGTGTCACCACAGCCAGCAAGAGAGACAAGATGGGTTGGCCATTCTGAGTCCATTGTGAGAAAATGACTCTGAACATTGCCACAAGTCCCTTGGGGTGGGAGACAGTCTCTAGAGGATCTCAACAGGTATGTCAGGGGGACCTGTGGAAGTTCAGGAAGTTCTGGGATGGGCAAGGAAGTTACTGATTATGGGTGACTTTGTGACAGGCCCTTGGGACCCCGAGTGAGGCAGAGAGCAAGTAGCACAGAGCGTGCCTGGGACAGAGTGAGTTGGGAAGCATGGGCGATGTGAGGGAAGGGGTGTCGGGGCAGGGGAGGTCCCGGTGTGGAGTGTCATTGCAGTCTGTTCCTACTATACTGGAGCCTCTCCTTAGAGACACAGCCTCTCGCGTCACTTCCCTAACTTCTTCCTGCTGTCTTTCCCCATGGAGCTTGGAGAGATCCTTGGACTTGTTTCTCTGACAGTCCCAGGCTGAGAGGTTTAAGATTTTTTTTCTGAAATTGGAGAGGCGAGATGGCTCTGCCTCACAAGCAGAAGGTCCTGAGTTCAGATCCCAGATCCTACATAAAAATAAAAAAGGTCGGGTAGAAATAGTGGAGGCCTGCACTTCTGGCCCTGGTGGGCAAAGCCTGGGAAATCCCAGAGTGAAGCAAAAAGGAAATAGAAGCAATTCAGGATGATTTCCTGAAATCACCCTTGATCCTCCACAGGGACACACAATGCCCTCTGATACCTACACACACTAAATAAATAAATAAAATTATATTAAAAAAAGAAAAAAACATTTTCTGGAAGGTGATCTGTTAAATCAGGCTTTCTTAACTCCAGCACTACTGACTGACATTTTGGGTCTAGATCTAACCCATTGGTGTTTCTGGCCTTTACCCCTAAATTATGATACCAGCTATGTGTCTAGAGAGAGGACACTGCTGCTGAGAACCACTATCCAAACCAACTCTGCTCTAGAACTCTACAGCCCAGAGATAGCCCCATTTTGGGGGTTCTCATTCTCCTCATAGGTTTGAGGGTTGTGTGGGATAGTTCTGCACCCACATCCTTATCTTGTACCACTACTACTTCCAAGTCCTGCAATCAGGGAGGTTTGAAGAGTGGAACCCTTGTAGGTGTGAGGAACAGGTTTTGGGGCTCCATGTGGGATGTAATTTTCAACTGCTAGTCCAGGAGGGGACTTACTCCTATAGAAGAACTTTATGCAGGGGTTCATGTATAGCACAGTCAGTATTGGGTATTGGGACAATGGGTACTGTAGCCATACAGAAGACAGAATCAGCCTTTGACTCAGCTTGGCCTCTGACCCGTCTCCTTGGCCCCCAGACTGCTTCTCCAGGCTGGCTACGACACGGAACTCCGTGATGGAGATGGCTGGACACCTCTGCATGCAGCAGCCCACTGGGGTGTGGAGGATGCTTGCCGCCTGCTGGCTGAACATGGAGGGGGCATGGACTCACTGACTCATGCGGTGAGGGCTGCACCGGGTGACGGTGGGGGGGATGAAAGCCCCTGCATCCTCATCATCATCTTCCTCATCCATCCTCTATCCAGGGGCAGCGTCCCTGTGACCTGGCTGATGAGGAAGTACTGAGCTTGTTGGAGGAACTGGCCCAGAAGCAAGAGGATGTGAGTCTCAGTTCTGCATTGCCTCTTTTCTTGACAACTCAAAGGAAGTGCTGTGGTAGTTGGGGCAGGCATCCCTGTTCCTTAAGCCTTCAGCCCCAAGGATCTGCTCTTCCCAGCAGGTGGCCCTACTCTGGTAGAGGGCTCTGAACAGGGGCATAGGTAGAAGAGGTAAGGCCAGGCACAGTCTCCTGGCTGTCTGGTGGGTTGATAGCTGAGATCCAGACCGGACACATCTCTAGCCAGCACTGTTGTTGGGATAATGCAGAGTGAAGGGGCCTTGGTGATGGGCTCAGGCACATAGCTGGCTTAGAAACCTAGTATGAGATGTCCCAGGTGCTGTGGAGCTGGCCAGATCCATTGGTGGAAGTCCTGCACACTGAGTGTTAGGGCTCTGGCGCGCAAGCACAGGGTTATGGGAGCAGACATCAGACGAGCACATTTCCCTTGTCACTGGGCCTGGAGCTTGCTCGAGGTCCCTGTGAAGGAGGCAAATGATCACGTGTCCAGACCTGGGCTGCCAAGAATTGACTAGTGTCCTGAATGTTCTGAGGATGGGAAGAGGTTCGGCAAGAAGATTGGTATCCCCTGGGCACCTTGGGAACATGATGAGAGCACCCGCGTGTGCTGACTGGACAGTGGAAGAGCTTGAGTAAGCCCCAGGTCCTAAGCTCCTCTGAAGTGGGGACAGCACAGATGGCTGGCCCAGGGGGCCCAGGAGGTGCTCTGCACTCTACCCCTCCCCATTTGCCCCCTTCCCTCCTCGCAGCTTCGGAACCAAAAGGAAGCCTCCCAGGGCCGAGGCCAGGAGTCCCAGATGCCCTCGAGCAGCAAGCACAGAAGGTAGGTCGGGCTGAGAGTGGGCTGGGGACACCCTAGGCCTCATCACCAACACACTCTCCTTCCCACAGGAGCTCTGTGTGTCGCTTGAGCAGCCGTGAAAAGATCTCCCTGCAGGATCTGTCCAAAGAGCGCCGGCCTGGAGGAGCAGGGGGCCCCCCCATTCGGGATGAGGATGAGGGAGAAGAAGGTCCCCCAGGTTGGGATACCATCAAGACCCTGGAGTATGAGGGAGAAGGGTTGTATTCCCAAATCCTAAGGGCAGCTGGCATGTCCTGAGACTTTTCTCCCTATCTGGCACCACAGAGCCGCCCCCCGTGGAAACAAGAGCCCTCAATGGCATGTCTTCCCTACTGTCCTCCACTCCCCAGAGTCCTGAGGTGAGTCTGGCTGCTCCAAGGTGGTTCAAGACAGGGTGTGGGGTATCCTGAAGCCTTCCACCTCCTGCCGACTCTGCCAGGTTACACTTGGGGTCTGAGAGATGGAGACTGGCCAGGTGACCATGACCTTTTTCTCCCAGCTGCCAGAAGAGGCTCCTTTCTCTAGGCGTTTTGGCCTCCAGAAGACAGGGAGCTCGGGAGCCCTGGGTCCCCCAGAAAGGAGGAGTGCGGAGGGAGCACCTGGGGCTGGGCTGCAGCGCTCAGCTTCCTCCTCACTCCTTGAAGGGACATCCACTCAGGTGGGTAGTGTGTGGTGGGCAGGATCCAGTAAGCTGCCTGGGACAGAAAACCTCCCCTGTCTGTTTCCTGTTCCCACAGGTGAGGGAGCCCCGTCTTGCCAGAATAATCCCTACCCTTGCCCAGAAGGTGCCAGAGCCCTCTATGCTGTAAGTACCAGGGGATATTGGGCTTGGGGGACAAGTTGGTGGAGTCCTGCTAGCACAATCCCACTTGCTGTCTCGGATCTACTTCACCCCACTGCCTCAGTTTCTTTTAGACTGTAGTGAATATATGTTCACTATAAAACTCCCAAGGCCACAGTGGTCCAGAGAGCCACAGTTGTCCAGGTATTTGTTGGCCTCACCTTAAGTCTACCCCAGGGCCTTTGCTCTGTTCGCTAGCACCTTCACAGTACTGAGTTGCTCACTTGCTCTCCCTCATGTCCGTTGAGATGCGCTCACCCTGTGGCCTATTGTGATTACTTTGCCGCCATCAGCAAACATGTACGCTCTTCTGACCCTTGGCCTTGTAGTTTCTTTTCTTTCCTGTACACCAATCTTACCTTCTTGTGGCTGCCTGTGTTTGCTCTGTCAGAGTAGACTTCTGCACAGAGTTGGTTGCTTTGTTCTCTGGGGCTCTTGTGTGTCTGGCACAGATCTTAGCCCGAGTGGTTGCTGATGAGTGAATCCACAATCCACACAGGTGCGAAGCTGCCAAGCCTCCATCCCTGCAGCACTCCACTCTGCCCTCCAGGAGGGAGTCAGAGTCCCCAGTGAAGCCAAATGTCCCCACAGCCTCAGCAGCACTTCTGGCGGACTCCCGAGACCGGCGGAGGTAAAGAGGCCGGGAAGGGAGGTTCTGTCTGCCCAGAGAAGGCACCTGCAGTGCAGGATCACCAGAGCTGTGGAGGGATCTGTAGGAGCTACATGCTCTCTGCCAGAGTCCAGAGTATACACCCTTGGGCCAGCACCTCAAATGGATACGCTCTGAGTTTGGGGTTCTTTGCCTAGGTCCTACCAGATGCCTGTGCGGGACGAGGAGTCTGAATCCCAGAGGAAGGCTCGCTCCCGCCTTATGCGACAGTCTCGAAGATCCACACAGGTGTGGGGTGGGCTGGAGTCCTGGATCTAAAGAAGGAGGGCTGTTGAGGATTCTTGAGTCTGAGGGGCTGGGGGCATGGAATTGGGTTCCATTTCTTTACTATTTTCTCTCCTTACCAGGGCGTCACTCTGACAGACTTGAAGGAAGCAGAGAAGGTTGCAGGGAAGGCCCCTGATCCAGATCAGCAGGTTCTGTCGACCACAGGCATCAGGGTCAGGTGAGAAGGGGAGATGGAATGTTGCCTTCAGATTCTGATGCACCTCTCCCCTGTAGGACCCTTCCAGAAGGCTTCGAGTCCCTAGTGTGGAGAACTCTGAGGGCCCTGCCCAGAGAGGTGAGATCTGTTCTCCAGGAAGCCCACCCCCTGGGGCCACTCCATCTCTCCCATACAGTCTCTTTGTTTCCTGGGGGCCTGAGGCCAGCTCCTCAATACCAGAGGGGTTGCTCCCACCATAGACAAGAGGTCCCTCTAAAGATACCTGGGCTAATTCCTGCCGCTCCCCCAGCAGAGGCGCCCGACGGGCAGGGCCAGGGAATGCAGGCGGCCAGGGAGCAGCGCAAAGTTGGCAAGGAGCGGAGGGGGCCTGCGGAGGTGAGGGCTGGGAGGGTCGACCTGGGGGCCTGCGGAGGTGAGGGCTGGGAGGGTGGACTGGAGGGTGGGCCTGGGCACTGCCAGTGCTGAGCCCTGTGGCTCTTCTGCAGGGAGAAGAGGCAGAGCCAGAGGAGCACAGCACAGAATGCAGGTAGGTGGGGCAGGAGTGGCAGGGGCGTGTCCGTAGAGTCTGGCCTGATTCCTAATGCCTGCCTCTCCTGCTGCTCAGCACTCCAGATGGTGTCCCCATAGCCCGAAGGCCCCGCTCACAGAGGGACCTCAACCCAGAGCTCAAGCAGGAGCCCGAGGGTGGATTCCGGAAGGTGCAAATGCAGTTCCCAAATACCCTCGCCACCCCATCCCGTGACTCCAGCAGCTGGAGGCCCACGTTCTGCCCTCACTGTGTATGCCTCCTTTGTCCTCAGATGTATGCGGAGCTTCGAAGGGAGAATGAACGGCTTCGTGAGGCTCTGACTGAGACCACGTTGCAGCTGGCAGAGCTCAAGGTGGAGCTGGAGCGGGCCACACAGGTAGGAGGCCAGTCCTGGTGGACTATGGGAGTCAAGTTGAAGAACTGACCCCTCCTGACCCTGAGCCTGTCCTGTCCTCACCAGCGGCAGGAACGCTTTGCTGAGAGGCCAGCCCTCCTGGAGTTGGAGAGATTCGTGAGTTGGGGCTGCTGGGGTGGGACCCGGGTATCTGGGCCCTTTTCTGCTCCCTAATCTTACCCAATTTGAGTTCTGGCCACAGCGGCCTCTGAATCTGCCTCTTGTGTTCATTGCAGGAGCGCCGGGCCCTGGAGCGCAAAGCTGCTGAGCTGGAGGAGGAGCTGAAGGTATGCTAATGAGGGGCTGTGGGAGGGCCGCGCATGCACAGTGCTGCCCAGCTGACCTTGCCTTGTGCCCCAGGCCCTGTCTGACCTTCGAGCTGACAACCAGCGGCTCAAAGATGAGAATGCAGCGCTGATCCGCGTCATCAGCAAATTATCCAAGTGACTGTGGAGGAGTTCCTGCACCCGTATTTATAACAGCTGCTTCTGACACACGCACCCCTTCCCCCGCGTGAACACGAGTGCCAGGACTCCAGGGGAAGTCGCTGAGAAGCCATAACCCCCTCTCTGGACCTCAGGACTGGGAGGGAAGTACAGAGTTCCCAGGCCAAGGGGACCTCAGGCTAGGATGGAGGTGGGAGGCCGAGCCAGGTAGGGGGACATTGCTAAGAGGGGACCCCAGCCAGAGACCAAACCAAGAAGGTAGTAAGGACCAAGAAACTCAAGAATCATTAGCCAGAGGCAGAGTGGCTGCCCCAGGGGTCCACCTCACGTGTGATGCCACCCAACACCTCTCCCCCTCCCCAGCAGGGATCCAGGAATGTGCCAAGAGTCCCCCAGCTCTGCCGGGCGGGCCTGTATATAGGGTCCATGTGCAATAGGGAGGGATGTCTTCTATTTTTTGCTGCCCCCTTCCTGCCCATTGCTTGGGGAGGGGGAGAAGGTATTTTTGAGACAAAGCACAGGCACCACAAATAAAAGTCGTGACATTGCCACTCAGTGACTGTCCTCAGTTGGGGTTGGGTGCTGTTTCCTGTTTGTCTGCTCAACTTGTGCATGTCTGTGCCCGACTGCTGGGCATGCTCACAGGTGCAGGGATCGTACCGAGCAACTGGAGCAAGCCCATGCCAGGCAAATCAATCACAGACAAAGTGGGAAGGGTGGTCAAATAAAGCAAGCCCAAGTTCTGTGACTTTCGGGAAGGGGACCTCATGTTTGCCCCCAGTGCTTCCAACATAGCATGGAATCAGTTCACATGTAAGTCTGGAAGGTTTTCTTTGGAAAGATAGGAAGTGCTGTCTGATCTCAGTGATTAGAGATCAGAACCACAGTCTGAAGTAGAGCAATTGTTGGATCTGGTGGTTCTCCCAAGCAGTAATGACCCATCCGCTCTTGCAGCCAGGTTCTATGCTGCCTGGTGGTGGTAGGCTTTACCAGAACAAGCCAGGTTCAGTGATCTCAGACTTCAGGTGGTAGTGTTGTAGAAAGAAAGGAGGCCAGTGTGCATATGTGCATGTTGTCTTTCTGTGTATATGCTGTAGAGTATATGCATAAGTTGTGGAGTGTTTGTGTAGTATTGTGTGGGTGTGGTGTGCATATGTTGTGTGAGTGTTGTGTCTGTGTGGGTGTGGTACAGCACAGTCACACTTCTCAATCAGCAGATACTTGAAGGTGGCAATGAATGAGTCATATCTCTAGGAATCATCTTTGGAATGATGAGAGTCATATGTACAAAGACCAGAGTGGAAGGAGGCCTGACATACGGCACAGGAGCTGGGGGGGCTGGTAGAAGGTAGCAGAGGATGGAGTTGAGATGATAGCATCATGCAGGATATAGCTTGGAGGTGAGAGGCCTGGCCATCAGTTCACCATCTGCCTTAAGTCTTACCAGGTCCTTCTAGCTGCTATGAAGCTGGAGGTTGGATTGATGGGAAGAATGGTCACCAAAGGGAGAAATCACAAGAGGATGGTAGCTCAGGCCACAGTAGTGGCCATGGAAATGGTTAGAAATGGTCAGATTTTAGGAACATTAGAAGGTGCACCCTCTGCCATTCCATCAAGCTGTTTGGTTCCTGCGTGCATGTCTTCTCAGCAGTTTGCATGATAGGAGCCACAGCAAGGCAGCTTAGGCAAATGGTTGCATTTCCAGTTTGTCTCTTAGAAATGAGGGCTGGTAGGACTGGTGAGATGGCTCAGTGATTAAAGGGGTTTATGTGCAAACTTGTGTTTCACCCCTGGAGCCCACATGGTGGAGAGAACCTACTCTTCAAAAATTGTCCTCTGGGCTGGAGAGATGACTTGTGGATTAAGTCTCTGCCTCCCTCACAAGCAGAAGGACCTGTTTGGATCCTAGATCCCATGTAAAAACACTGGGTAGAAATGGTGGGGTCCTGTATTTCTCGCTATGGAAGGTGGAGCCTGGGACGCCCCCCCCCAGCAAAGCAAAGAGGAGGGAGGCAGAATGGTTCCCAAAAATCACCTTTGGGCCTTCATAGGCACACACAGTGCCCTCCAATACACATACACACACACACATCTTCTGAACATGTGTGCTTGCACCTGAACACACACAAACTATTTTAAAAAGAAAAAGAAATGAGAGGCAACAGTTGGGTTCTATGGTGCCTGCTAGTAATCTCAGCATTTAGGAAGCTGAAGTAGGATTGAGAGTTTGAGGCCAGCCTGGGCTACATAGTCAGATCCTATGTCCAACCAACCAGCCCTGATCTGAGGGGTGAGTGGCTCAAGTAGTGCTTAGACTCCACAGTGCTGGGGTATTCCCTGCAGAAGCAACAGCTGGACCAATGGCCTGGAGGCAGGAAGGGGATAGCAGGGGATCTGGACCTCAGGTAGGGACAAGTGTAACAGGTGCCATGCTGGAGTAGAGTTGTGACGCATGAGCCACAGGACGACAAGGGATGACAAGGAACATTTTAGGAGTAGTGACACCATTTGATGGGGGATGGAGATCTTCAGTGCCCACATTCTAGAAGGAAGGAGGCAGGAGGTTTCTGTCTGCTAGAGGCTGGTTCCATGGTTCGATTTTTGAACGCGCCACCTAGTGGCCCAGGTTAAGAACTGAATGGCAAAAGGAGGAGCAGAAGTCGACAGGAATGCAGGTTGGGATTCTTGGCAGTGAATATTAACGTGGATGCGAGGGGCGGAGCCAGGCAGAAAGCCAAAGGCCTGGGGCTTGTGGAGTACCCAGGAAGAAGCTCTTTCTCCATGGCTGGATCTATGCTATCGGGAGACTAGAGTGAAGGCTGAGCGCATGTGTGTGAGCTGGGACAGGAAGGATGAAAAGGTGTTTTCCAGGCAGAGGCTGTTCTAGGCAGCAGACGCAAATGCCAGCCCCTCAGGCTGAAACGACTTACGGGAGTGGAAAGGGCCAGAGAATGATGGTGTGGGGATTTGAAATGAAAGGTGCTCCTGGCGAGGTGGGGGAAGGAAAACACTCCAGCGCTGGCTGCCAGGCGATAGGGCTGAGGACCCTGAAGAGCCAGGGGGAAGTCGTGAACTAGGGAGAGGGGCAGATGGTGCTAGCTGGAGGCCAGCCAGGCAACTTTGGAAGAAGCCCGGGTTGGAGTCTCCAGGTTAGAGATGTGAGTCTCGGGAGAGACATTTAAGAAAGTGGGGCGTCTCTAGCTACTTGAAGAGGGCGACAGATGACACGGTCCGCTGAGAGGAGACTGTTTATGTACTGGGGAGCATCTGACAGTGTCTGACAGTTCGGGGGCTGGGTGGCTCTCCAGGGTGTCCGCAAGTGCTTCGGTAGTTTCCCCCACCCGTGCCAGTCTGCGGGGCCCAGAAATTCAGCCCGTACTACTTTAGTGTGCCCGGGACAGTGCGGGGAGACTTGGATCGGTGACCCTTCCTTCCGGGGGTCTTAGTGCTACAGAACTGGCATCCGTTGTCCCATGGGGCGTCTCATCGCTTTTTGTGAAAGGATCATGAACGGATCAAAAGACTTCCGCTTTGGTCTCGCCTTCCACTTTCTTCTTTTGCTTCTCCATCACGGCCTCCAACTCTGACACTTTCTCCTTGTCCTGAGAGGCGAGGTGGAAAACAAGATCTCGAAGTGCGTCCACTTTGTAAATTCCTGCCCCACCGGGCCCCGGGACGAGTGCCCCTCTCCCCTGGCTCACCTCCAGCAGCGCACGCTGCACAGTGACTTGACTGTACACTCGCGCCCCTTCCTCGGGGCTCACTGCCCGAAACTCTTCCTTTTGCAGCGAGAAGAGTTGGGCGCCCGTCAGCACGCCCAGAGCATCCACCGTCCTGCGCGGGGCAGCAGGGGCCAACCACAGCTCAAGTACTCTTAGCCCTACCAATCATGTCACACCCTCCCTGCCGCTTGTCCAATCAGGGGAATCCTGCTGCGAGGAGAAAGTGGGCGGGACCCCCCCCTGGCCTTGCAAGTAGAATGATTCTCCTGGGCCAACTCTCGCTCTCCGTAGTCTCCACGCTCCCTCTCCCCTTAATCACCCGGCCAACTGGAGCCTTGACTGTCAGCTGCGATTTTTCCGGGGAGGGTCCCTCACTCACCCAGAACTAAAGCCCTTGGCTTGCAACCAAGCACGGACCTCCGAGGCGTCGGAGCGCGGGCTGAGTTGCGGCTCCTGGGCGCGAGGCCCAGGGGCTGCGCGGCTGGGGCCTGAGCGGCCCTGTGCCAGACGCGCCTGCAGCTCTTCGTTGACACTGAACATCTGAGAGAATTTCTCTGCAGGCGGGGAAACCGGGGTGGGTTGGGGTTGGGGTGAGGAGTTCAATCAGGTTGGGTTGTCACGGCTCAGGGGGCTCTAGCATTCCCTAGGTGGGTGGAGAGGGGAGCCTCGATTTCCCTACTTGGAACGCTAGGACCACAACCACTCCCCAGGGGGCGCTCTGCCACTCACCCTTCTCGCTGGGGTCCAGGTTGTTGAGATTGTCACAGCTGTCCCAGTGGGGTCGCGCGGGAGCTGGGGCTGGGACAGCGGCTGGTGGGGGAGGAGTGCTATTCTCCTGAAGGGAAAGGAGGACGTACCTGGGTCAGGAACTTCTAGCGTCATTCCCATACAAATAGCCCAGCCGTCATTACCTCCTCTCACCAGAACCTTCCACACCCCATCATCCTGTCCTTCATCCCTAGGACTCCTGAGAACCTGCTCTGGGCTCACCAGGCTTCGGGCAGGACTTTGGCTGCGGCCCACTTGGGGTCCAGGGTGGGGTGTCAAGATATTATAAGGTACATATCCTTCCTGTCCTCGTTGATCCCGGGCCTTCCACCATTTTCGACTGTCATCCAGAATCTGGGTAGGGTATAAAGGAGAAAATTAAAATCTCAGTCTTTGCCTAACAAAGAACTAGCCGATTTCAAGGTCCCAGACTGTCCCCCGCACCACTTCTAACCTCCAACACATCCCGTTGTTTGACTGACAGCTCGCTGCTATTTCGGGCCTGGAAGTCATAATTACACAGAACCCACTTTCCCACTTGCTCCTCTTCCAGTTGGAGCTCAGCTTCTGGCTCTGGATCTTGGTGACTGGGGAGAATTAGAAGGGTTGGAGACAAGGAGGGAGCCAGTTGTATAGATCTGGGCTGCAAGGCACTGATGAGTGGTTAGAGCTAAGCAAGGGTCACCCAAAGGCGCCAAGTTAATATGTTAACACAGACTCCAAATTGAAGTGATGGCTTAAAGGTTCCTTGCTCCTTCCCTTGTGTGGCACTGTGCAGTAAACATATGATATAAACATTCTTCTCAGTTCTCTCCGTCATTCTTGGTTGTTCCATGAATTTGAACTCTTAAGTTTTTTCTTCTCCCATCTTTCCTCTCTCCCTCCCCACCCACTTCATTATATAGTACTGGAGACTGAATCTAGAGCCTAGTACCTACTAAGCTGGCCTTTTACCACTGAGCCACGCCCCCAATCCCACACTGCTGGATTCTATGTACATGACCTACTGACAAGCCACATCCCCAGGCCTTCACTGGTAGAGTCTAGGCAAGTCATCTACTGCTGAATCACACCCCTAGCCCCTCACTGGGGAATTCTAGACAAGTCCTCTACCTTTGAACTACATCCCTAGCCCCTCACTGGTGGATTCCAGTCATACCCTCTATCACTGAGACACCCCACCTTCTTTTTTACACCCCACCTTTAAGGCCTTGCTAAGTTGAATAGACTGCCCTTGAACTCTCTGTAGTTGGGGCAGGTCTTGAACTTTCTATGCTCCTGCCTCAGCCTCCTGACTTGCTTGGGTTACAGGCCTGGCTATTTACAGGAAGGAAACTGAGGCACAGTGATCACAAGGTCAGGAAGCAAGAGAGAGAGAGAGAGAGAGAGATAGACAGACAGAGAGGGATGGGTGGGGTGATGAGACTGCCCCCAAGGCTGTCTTTGTCAGTCACTCTGCCATGCTTTGCCTGCAGCTGAATTTGAGCCCAAGGTGATACACAGCCCTGAGTTTCTGCTAAGCCCCTGCAGTGGCATGAACTTCTCACCTTTTCAGGCAAAGAACTTGAGGCTAGTGAAGATGAGTTAAAAGCTAGAGGTGCCAAGCCCAAGATTCAGAAACACAGAGGCAGAGAAGGTCCTTTAGTGCCAGGCAGCCTAGGTTCTGCACCTCTCCCCCAGCAAGATCCCTCACACCCCATCAGGCCTACCTGTGAAGGGGAGAGGGAAGGTCTTCAGGGCCACAGCACCCCTTGTGTGGGGCCGGCAGCTCCCAGTATGCTGTCATAGCTGAGACCCTCTGACTCCTGACTCACAGTCACCTTCTCTAATCTCAGTTTTATTTTCTTCCCAATCCATGTTCCTTTCCTTACTCTGTTTCCTCGATTCCCAAGGACGCTAAAATTCTGGCCTCTTCTCTACCATCTCCATCCCGGAGCTAGGCTGCCTCGCACCCACAGCTTGGTAGAACTATAAACTTAGATCCCTGGCTCTCTCCTTCCCAAGGATCTAGGCGAGAAAGGGTCAAGGTTCCAAGAATCGTTTCCTGGTCCCTCTACCAGGATAGCCTCCCAGTTTGCACACAGCAGGGACTTAACTATTTCTGTAGAGCCTTTGGGAACTTCTACCAGATTTAAAAAAAAAAAAATGTCCCCAACAATTTGCAATTTCAAGCTTGCTTTTAAATCTTCAGGATCCCGTGTCAGACTTGTGGTCTTTAAATGTACAATTCCCTAGCCTCTGTCTTCCCAACACCCAGGCTCTGTGCCATGAGAACCTAGGTATGGTACATTCCCAAGCTCCCCAACACCAAACAGCCTTTTTGAGGTCCAGTCTTTTGAGGTCAGGGAGTGTCCAAATTCTCAAACACTCTCACCCCCAGCCCCTACTTCTCTGCTTTTCCTCTCTCTCCTCCCTTGGGCCCAGAAGTCAGGATTCCACCTCCCTCCCTTCCTCCCAGTTCCTCCCCACCCTTTGTCCCAGCCCCCGCCCCTATCTCCTCACCACCTCACCCACCTGCAAAGAGCCGGGAAGGCAGAAGGAAAAAGACAAGGGAAAAAAGGTGGGTGGGGGGGAAGCGGAGTCAGCGCCGGGTGATCCCAGGACGCAGTCCTCCCGAACCCCCACATCCACCCTTGAGCGAATACTCACCCATTGACAGCAACCTGGGGAGAGCTTTGCTGTGGACAGTGAAGGAGAACTTGGGGTCAGCTCCCCTCTGTGCTGTGCCGCTAGGGGGAGACTGGTGGTCCCGTGGAAGCCCGGTCTCACCTGCTTACGCCGTCGCTCATGCTGTAGCTGCTTCTCCACCGGGTCTTCCCAGGGGCGGCCCTGCGGGTCAGTGGCCGGGGGTTCCCAGCCGCCGTAGAACTCGGGGCTGTATGGAGAGCCTTCCTCCGAAGGCAGCTCTACCCTACGACCAGGCACCGAGCAGATGGGTCAACCACACTTGGCCCCTATCATGGGCTCCACAAAGTTAATCTCTTCCCTAAGCCTGGCTCCCACCGCCCTCATGATTCTCAACTCCAACCCCTGTCCCTACCTCCTCGCATTGGACGTGATATCGGATTTTCTTTTTTGTTGTTTTTATTATTTTATCTTTGACGGGGGGGGGAGAGAGAGAGAGAGAGAGAGAGAGAGAGAGAGAGAGAGAGAGAGAGAGAGAATATGCATGCCCTGGCACACAACAGATGGAGGACAACTTTCAGAAGTTAATTTTTGCCTTCCAACCATGTGGGTTTTTGGAGATTGAAATCAGATCGCCATGTTTGGCTATCTTGAGGTCCCTTTTTAGTTTTTTTTGGGGGGGGGCTCGTTATGTTACAAGATCTCACCATGTATCCCTAGCTAGCCTGGAATTAGCTAACTAGATCAGGGTGGTCTTAAACTTTCAAAGATCCTTGTCCCTCTGCCTCCCAAGGGATTATAGGAGTGCGTCACTCTCTCCAAACCGGTTTCTAGCTACATTTGGAGGAAAATCTAGGTGTAGTGACATACACCTTTACAATTAATTAATTAATTAATTGTGTAGGTGTATTAGAGGGTACTTGTGTGTGCCCATGAAAGCCCAAGGATGACTTCAGAAGTCATCTTTGATTGGTCTACCTCTTTTTTGCTTTGCTCTGAGATTTCCCAAACCCTTCCATTCAGCGCCGAAAGTGCAGGCTCTGCCATTTCCACCTGGCATTTTTATGTGGGATCTGGTATATGAACTATATGAACTTTCTGCTCATGAGAAAAGTCTTAACCCTTAAACCATCTCTCCAGCCCTCTAGCTACATTTTGTTATTCTCTCTCTTTCTTTCTTTCTTTCTTTCTTTCTTTCTTTCTTTCTTTCTTTCTTTCTTTCTTTCTTTCTTTCTTTCTTTTTCTCTCCCTTCCTTCCTTGCTTTCTTCCTTGCTCTCTTTCTTTTTCTGAGACCAAGTCTCATGTATCCCAGCAGACCTCAAATTAGTTCTGTAGCAGAGTATTTATATCTGCTACAGAGTATTTATACCTGCTGCAGAGTATTTATACATGCAGAGTAATTACCTGGAACTCCCGATATTCCTGCCGCCAAGTCCAGACACTACCTTTTTAGAAACAACTACTTATACCTATCTATGTCGCTTTTTCCCCAGCTCTTGGGCTCCATTCCTACCCCTAAGCCTCCAAGAGCAGAAGCTCTTCCATTTCTTTTTTTTAAAAATTATTATTTATTCATTTGTGCATGTATGCATGTGTGCTCGTGTGTGTATGTATGTGTGGGTATGTATGTATTTAGAAACAAGGACGAATTCGGGAACCACCATGGACCGCCTCCACCTCCTCCTTGTTTACTCTGCCCGGGGATTCACAGGCTCGGCCCTACCAGGACCAGAAACGCAGGCCGCTCCCGCTTCCGCCTGGCGTCTATATGTGGGGTCTAGGATCCGAACTCAGGACCTTCCGCCTGCAAGGCAGAGGCTTAACACCTGAGCCACCTCTCCAGCCCCAGAAGCCCTTCCATTTCTGAACTTTTTACACCACATAAATTCCATCTTTTCCACGTAACTCAGCCTGGTACATAGATGCCCTTCCTTTATCCCAGTAGATCAGTTTTGGTCCTCTCAGCCACTCTTCTTGTTCCAAACCGACTGGGTTAGGTCTTTTTTTGGGGGGGGGGCGAGTTAGGTCTTAAATCTCTCTTTCACGCCTGGCATTTACCCTAAGTCCCGCCCCCTTCAATGTCTTTAGCCACGCCTGCAAGCTAAATCCTGCCTCCTTCCAATCGCCCCGCCCTCACCCTGGGCGGGTCCAAGCGTCCCCCAGGGAGGTCCAGAGCACGTTTTCTCGCGGAGTAACATTATCTCGTAGCAGCGCCACAGCCTCAGATGTCAAGTAAGGGCGTCGCACGGTGCTCGCGAACTCCGGACCTCCGGACGTGTTCACAATCTGGCAGAAGAGCTGGGGTGAGCATGCCCATCGGACCCCCTAATTCCTCCACCACAGGGGGGACCGAGTCTCACCATCTGCAAAGGTCCGAATAGAAAGTGCAGCAGCTCTGTGGAGGAAGGGTTGGCGATGTTGCCGCGCAGCCGCGCCTGCAGGGGAAGATTGTGGTGGTTGATACTACCTTATCACGATGGACGAGGGTCGCCGTCCTCTCGTCTCTCCCACCTTCAGCCCAGAGACAGATGTGTCCTCACCAGCAGACTGAAGGCATATTTGATCTTTTGAAGTACATCGGTGTATTCAGCCTCGGTGGGGGGCTTGGCTCGCAGTGTCAGGAGACCTTCTGTGGGTGAACAGCAGATAGGGAGATGGGGATACGAGGATATCATTCCACAGGGTCTAGAAAGAGGAGCTGTTTGATAGTCTAGGCAGGGGGTGCCCCGGGGACTTACCCCCCGCAGCTCGGCGTCGGGTCCTGCGGCCGCGCTCACGATGCTCCAGCACGCGGGCCGCTTCTGCTGACTTCTGCAGCCGGGAGACGAAGCTCTCCACATCATCGAACACATGGTTCAGTATATCCTGGAGGTCAGGAGAGGGACACACGTGAACTCCTGGACACGCCCCCATCCGAGCCACACCCACTATTCTTTTTTTTTTAATTTTTTTATTATTATTTATTCAACTGTGCGCATGTGCGTGTGTGTGTGTGTGTGTGTGTGTGTGTGTGTGTCTGTGTGTGCGTAGAACCACGGACGAATTCGGGAACCACCATGGACGCCCCCACCTCCTCCTGCCCCGGGATTCACAGGCTCCGCCCACCAGGACCAGAAACGCAGGCCGCCTCCGCTTCCGCCTGGCGTCTATACGTGGGATCTGGGATCCGAACTCAGGACCTTCCGCCTGCAAGGCGGAGGCTTAACCCCTGAGCCACCTCTCCAGCCCCACACCCACTATTCTAACCACTCTCCCAGAACTGAACCCCACCCAGAATCAGGTCGGCTACGTCATGCCTAGAGATCCCATATCCTTGAAACTCCGTAGCTTAAATCAGACTTTATTGACGTGGGTGCCGTCCACAACTGGCCCTGCCCCACTCACCACATCCCGTTCAGCCTGCAGACCAGCCAACTCAGGCCCCCGCGGGCCCAAGTCCGGGGAGGTTGGGTCTGCGGCGCGGATGGTGCGTGCTGGACCGGGTCTCCTCGCTTCCTCAGTCTCGGGAATGGATTCCACTCGGGGTTGGCCTCGGCTTGGGGCTGACTCCTCGGAGCTGATCACTGCGCGGACCGACGGGCGGCGCTGCAGAGGCGGGGTCTCTGCAGCAGGTGAGGCATTGCGCTGCAACTCTTCTTGTGTAGCCCTTAGAAATAAGAAGGGGAAACTGAGGATTGGTCGACAGATGGAACTAGGGAGGGAGATATTGGTGGTTTAACTACGAGAGACTGGAGGCTCGCAGAGGTCAAATGTCGGCTGGGCGTTTCCTAGAGAGAAATCTTATACGGGATGGAACAGAAGGGGCCAGTGAGCATCCGCTTGCAAACCTGGTGACTTGGGTTCGATTTCCAGAAGTCCACATGGTGGAAACAGAAAAGTGACTTTTGAAAGTTGTCCTCTGATCCCCACCATGCACCATGACATGCATGTGTGCGCCCTCTCTCTCTCTCAAATAAAATTTGAAAAAAGCAGCAGGAGGAGAAACTTTACACGCGGGGAAGAGGGAGAGGGGCCACCTTGTCTGAGAAGTCCAGGTAAGACTGAGCAGAACTAGTTAATGTGACTCTATTCAATACTCTAGGCTCTAGGCTGTTGGTATCAGCCCATTTCTCAGATGAAGAGATTATCTAGACAGTTTTTCCCTCCCCTCTACCCCTTCCCCCACCTTCTCCTTCCCATTGTCAGTTCACCTCACCTGAGCGCTGCTGCCCTGCGTTCTCCGCGCCCGGAGCGATAATTGTGCAGAGCTCCTTGGATGTCTTCTTGAATTAACTCCGCCTGCCAATCATGCTGTCAGGTCATGCTTCTCCAGTTCTTCCCATTACCCTCCCATGCCATGCTCCTGAGCTCAGCCTCAGGTCTGTCTCAAAATCTGTCCCAGACCCAGTCCTGGTGGCTTATCGTCCTGGACCACATCGCCCCTCATCCTCTCTCCTGAGTTCTCCCAGTACCCGGCTCCATCTACATCCATCTTCACTTCCTGTCTTGATCCTGAAGGTTCAACCTGCCCACGAACCCTGCTCCATTCTGGATCCACTTTCTTTTTTTTCTTTTTATTATTTATTCAATTGTACGTGTATGCGTGTGTGCGCATGTATGTATATATGTGTGTGTATGTATGTGGTGTGTGTGAAGAACCACAGACGAATTCGAGAACCATCATGGACCACCGCCACCTCCTCCTTGTTTACCCTGCCCGGAGATTCACAGGCTCCGCCCTACTGGGACCAGAAACGCAAGGCTGCCCCCGCTTCCGCCCGGCATCTATACGTGAGGTCTAGGATCCGAACTCAGGACCTTCCGCCTGCAAGGCAGAGGCTTAACCCCTGAGCCATCTCTCCAGCCCCTGGATCCACTTTCTTAAAGCAAGCCTCTCCCTTTGCTTAGACTGTTTCTAAAGCCCCAGGTCCCACCCGGAAACAGAGGCTTCGTCCCCTACAATCTACTGCCCAGAGCCTCGCCCACTCACCCCGAGGCGCAGGCCTTGGAAGAAGTGCACATCCGGCTGTACGCGCTCAGGCTCCTGACACACTAGGAGCAACAGAGAGCGACTCCGCCCAGGTGGAATCACTGCATCGCAGCGCACTATGGCGCCCAGTGGGTAGGACTCCAGCTCCTCCTGCCGACCGGATGGTAAATAGCATTAACAGATGCTCAGATCCACGGACCGACCCAAAGGCACAGCCCCGCCCCACTTTGATATTAACGCCTATCAAAGTGCAAGAGCTGAACAGACAACCATGTGAGGTTGGGGTAAGAGATAACACTAGGTTAATAGGCGAGGTTCCAAATGTCAGTTGGTACTCTGTCAAAGTTCCCAGAGGAAGGATGCTTAGGAGCTGGGATTCACATTCAAACCCAGCTTGGCTAACTTTTCCCACCCACGTGCGTGTGACTTGGCACCTTGGAGACTGGGTCAAGCAGTGTGACTTGGCCCGGTGATACTCGCAGCAACATTTCCTGCGCCCAGACGCGGCCCTGGCTGTCCATAACGGCCAGCTTCCTGGAAGCATCTTCCACGGTATGCACGCCATCCTCTTCACCCAGACAGAAGGTTACCAGGTGCTGTGATGCGAGCAAGAAAGCAGTGAGTCCCGTGCGATGCCAGGTGGGGCTGGAACCCCTTCAGCCAGATTTTCAGACTCAGCCTAACTGAGCCTCCCTAGCTCCAAAAATAAACCCCTGAGGGCAAAAGAACTAGCTTAGGGATTAAGATTCTGCCTAACAAGCACACATCCCCGGTCCCACGTAAAAAACGCCAGGCAGAAACGTCAATGTCCTGAATTTCTGGTCCTAGTGACCAGAGTCTGGGAAATCCAGAGGTAAGCAAAAAGGAAGTAGAAGCCATCCAGGATGATTCCTAAAGTCACCCTTGGGACCTCCACAGGGACTCACAGTGCCCTCTGATATACACACACACATACACACGCAAAATAAATAAATAAATAAATAAATAAATAAATAAATAAATAAAGTTTTTTTTTTTTTTTTTTTTTTTTTTTTAATCAGCCCCTGAGCCCACTGTCCCCAGAATCAGCTTCATTACTAGCATTGAGGGCAGCCTGGCCGGCAGAGAGAGGCTTTTTCTAAGTGCCTCCTCTGGTCTGCATAAGAGCACAGGGAACTCTTGGGGGGGAATTTTTTCACTTTGAGATCTAGAGTCCTGATTCATTTGATGGGAGGGACTAAGTTCCTGGGCTTTCTATCAATGTCTGAGGCAATGAGGGGTAAGTCCATAAAGACAGGAAGCTGACTATCCTATGGTCTCTTCTGCTAGATGTTTTCAAAGGCTCTGCCTCCCCAGACCTGCCTATTTCTCCCCAAGAGACTCCAGGGGAACACAGACTCCAGACTCACATTGACATGATACTGGGACACATCCGCCATAACCACAGTGGAGTATCTCTTCCTCTGTTCTGTGGGAAATGGGGGATTGTATTCAAGAGTCAGACCTCGGCCTTCTTTCTCAGAGTCCAGACCCCAGCCCTCCCTCAGAACTAGGGGCCCTGACCCAGCCCTTCCTTAGAACCAGAAGTCCAGACTCTTAATTTTTCCCTAGACCCAACAGTACAGTCTATAGCACCTCATATCCCAGGACCCCAATTCCGTGTCCCCCCTTTAACTCCAAGCTTACCATAGATAGACTTGGCACTTGGTTTGGGTGCAGCTTCTGGGCTGGAGAAGAAAGAAAAGAGGTGAGAGAGACTGGGGTGAGGAGCTGGGGACAGGTCCTCAGAAGAAGGCTGGACATCGCATCAAGGAGTTCACTGTGAGGGTGGTAGGGAGCCATGGAAGGCCCAAGCAAAGAACATACAGGCCAAATGTAAGCAGACTGGACAGTGTGGTAATAGGTGGGGATAGCGATCTCCATGGTTACACAGATCCAGGTTCAAATTTCTTTAGGTTTTTTTTTTTGAGACAGGGTCTCATGTCATCCAGGCTGACCCTGAACTCCCTATGTAGCCAGCAAAAGCCTTGAACTTTTGATCTTCCTGTTTCCACTTCCCAAATGCTAGTGCCCAGTTCTGCATTTGAGTCTTCTGTACATTTTCTATTCATAAAACTCTGGAGCTGAGACAACATCTTCTGTCATCACAGGGCCGTTGTGTTCATGAATTCATTGCAGCTATGTATATTCCCACAAGACCTTCATACAATTTGTCTTATCAACATTTCATCATAGAAGGGGAAATATTTTTGGATACTCCACGCATCCCTGAGAGACTGGTGAGGGTTAATGCTGATGGCATACCCACTGCCATTATATTCATGAAAGTACTCAGACATGTGACTTGAAAAGCAAACCAGATGAACTCCAGTAGGTCACACATTCCAAAGGCCTTGAAAATAGGAGGGAATCTGACAGGAGAGAAGAAAAGTTGTAATGGAAGAGGAGGAGGGATGGGATTGGGGATTAAGATATGAAAATATTCTAAGTTTACCATATTCATGTACAAAACACTAAAATTATATATATATATATTTTAAGTTGTGGGGCCACAGAGATGGCTCAGAGATTCAGAGGGTTTGTTACTAAATCTGTTGACCCGAGTCTGGAACCCACCTGATGGAAGGAGAGAACTGATTCCTGAAAGTTGTCTTTTGATCTCCACACACACACACACACACACACACACACACACACACACACACACAAACTAAAAATTTTAAAAAATCTTCAGGCAGAACTACTGTAGCCAGTACATGCTTATCATCCCAGCACTTGTGATGCAGAGAGACAGGAAGATTGCCTAAGTTCCAGGCCAACCACAACTACATAGAAAGACCCTGGCTGAAAACAAAACAAAACAAAACAGAAACAGAGACAAGACCCTGCAGAGGAGATGCAACCTTTCCTGCCTCAGTTTCCCCTGCTGTCACATATTGGAGCATCCATCTGTGGAGAGGCCATTGGATAAATTCCACATAGAGATGTCAGCAAAGTATTTTTCCATTTTTGATAGCTGTTATTCTTCTGACTATCATAATGCAGAAGGTTTAGCATACAGCCGTTGCTCAATAAATGGGCACTGGCATAGTGACATCAAATAGCCCGAGTGGGCAGGGAAGTATCTCCTCCCCCTCCCACTACACGTGTCTGGCTCTTCCCAACCAGATTTTCTCTAGTTCTTCCTGTCCCTAGTTTCCTCTTGAGGTCACCATCTGTAATCATCCATTTTGCTGTTGTTATTGTTGTTGAAACAGGGCGTCATGTAGATCAGGCTAGCCTCAGTCTCCTTACGTATGTAGTAGAGGATGACCTTGAACTCCAGATCCTCCTACCTTTACCTCCTGAGTGCTGGGATTACAGATGGATCCTCATAACTGGTTTCTACAGTGCTGGAGCAGAACCGCAGGCAAACAACGCTATCAACTGAGCCCCCTCCCCGCCTCTGCAGTGAGTCTTCAAATAGTCATTTCCACGGAGATAAGAACAGTCAGGAGTCAAGGCAGAGGTGGACTGAGAAGCCTTTTGAGACCAAGCCCTACCATTCATACTGACTCTGTTAGTCTATTGTCCCAGAGTTTGGTTATCTCTGGGCTGAAGAACTCATTACTCTCCTGTTTTTGCCTTTTTTCTCTTTCTTCATTCTTTGACATTTTCATATACAAACCAAATGAGTTTGTGTCTTTGCCTCCCACTGCCTCCTCTCCACTCCACTCACTAATCCAGCCCTGTCTTCCGCTGTCATGTCCCTCTGCTTGTGTGGATCGAAGGGACAGTTAAGATTGTAAAAGCCTCAAAGTGGGGATGTGTACTGCCGCCCTGAACACTCCAATTGTGACAGGGTTCCTGAATCCACGAATTCACCGCAATGGCATTTACTTCCACGACATCTACACAATGGCCGACGTAGCAACATTCCCCCATGGATGAGGAGGATCTCAGGAGAAACAACTACATTCCGAGAGAATCTTTGGGGCAGGTGCTGGACAAGAGAAGGGGAGCTGTCCTATCTGTAGATTTGCCTACCAGAAGGTTACTTACACTATCACAGTTGCCTGGACCCTTGCTAGCACTTGTACCCTGAAATGAACCCTGTGATCCACTTGTCTTTATTTATCTGTCTCCCTTCTCTCTCTAGGAGGTTCAGGACTCCGTCATAAGCAGCCTTGATTGTTCCAGCAATATTGACAATCAAGATAACGGCAGTAGCGATGGCGGTTCCTACAGGCTGCAAGTCTGAAGCACAGCAACTCTGTTAAGTTGTGAACTGCCCATTTCTTCTGTCAACTTCCCAGATGTCTCTGTTTCACGGAGGCGAGACCCCTGCCAGCGTCACGCCTGCTCTGAGTATGAACTTTAACGGTTGAACCCCTGTCTTCCTGCTCCTAACCACAGGTCCAGCGGGGAGGGAGCAGCTGCCTTCTCCCAAGAGCCTTCAGATCCTGGGCTGCAGAAACAGGATCTGCAGGTGTGGGGGATGGGGGAAGGGGCTGGTGAACTGGAGGGTAGGGGCCACTTACCCTGCGGTGGTGGTCGTGGTGGTGTTCATGCTGGTTGGATGACGGGGTGCTCCTGCCTACCAGGAGGTGCCCTGGGAATCAGAAACAGTGTGAGCGCCTGAATGGGTCGTAGTGGATCCCTAATTAGTTGTCTCTCTCAGACCCATAATAGGGACTTTAACCTTCCTCCAGTTGATCCTAGCCCTCCTGCCTCAGACCCCAGTCCTCTTCCTTCAGACCCCAGGCCTCCTCCTTCAGCCAAGGGGTTCTGACCCCAGCCTTCCTGTTTCAGACCCAGAGGTCCAGACCCCAGCCTTCCTCTCAGTCCCAGGAGTCCTCACCCCAGCTCTCCTCCCTCAGACCCAAGGGTCTGGCCTGGGCCTCCTCACCTGCTGGCTCTGTCTTGCTCACCGCTCAGCTTTCTCTCTCCCTTGTCAGACTCCTCGTCCTGCTCTGTCTCAGACTGGTGTGGCTTCTGCATACCTGAGCACTCACCTGGCACACAGTCCGGAGGTGGCCCAGGGGCGGGGCTGGCACACAGTCCCAACCAAACAAGGGGGGCTGGGTTAGCCTTAGGGGAGGCCGGAAATTACCATGTGTCTATTGTAACAACAGCAACCTAATAAACAGCAACCTAATAAACAACAACGTGGAGTCACACTTTTTCACACATCCCAGGAGCAAAGCTCCTCTTTCTAGACTCCTTTGCTTCCTCTTGAGCACTGGAGGGAGTGGAGGTTGGATTTCCACTTGTCTGGCGAGGAAGATGATGTGTGGAGTTGTTAGGCCGCATGTTCACACAGCCTGGTCATGGGGAAAGTGTGGAAGAAGGATTCAGCAAGTGCCTAGGTACCCGATGCAGCTTAGTGGGATGCACACACAGACACATACATACAGACACACATATGTATACAATACACACATACACACAGAGACATAGACATAACACATACACATAGACACATAATACATACTTATACACAGAGAATACACCCGAAGACACACTACACACATACATAAACACAGATGCACACAGACACACAGAGACACAGACATAGCACATACGCATAGACACATGAATGTACACATATACACATACATTACACTTTCACACAGAGAATACACCCGAAGATACACGTACACTTACGTACATAAACACAGATACATGCAGACATACATATGCATACACATACACACAGAGAGACGACATACACACATACTCATATACACATACATATACACTTACACACAGAGAATACATTTGAAGACTCACATACACATACATACCTAAACACAGACACACACAAACATACATTACACATGCATACAGACACACATAGACATATACACACATACACATAGACACATATATACATACAGACAAATAGGCATACATACATACACTTATCTACACCTACATATCCATACATGCATATACACACAGATAAATGTCATCTATCTTTTCCTGACCCACCCTCTTCCCTCTTTCTTTGGAAATTTCCCTCAACAATCTTCCATGGTGCAGAGAGTTAAGACTTGTTTTGTTACAATACCTGGCACAGTACTGACTCAGATAGCTCTTTGCACTTGTTTGTGTTTATTATTTTTTATATTTTTTGACACATAAAAAACAAGGGATAAGAATGTAGTTCAGTGGGAAGAGTGCTTGTCTAGCATGCATGAAATTCTGGGTTCTATTCCCAGCATTGCATAAACTGGCCATGTTGACTCACATCTGTCAGCCCAGCACTTGGGAGGTACGGGCAGGAGATCAGGAGTTCAAGGTGGTCCTCAGTTATATAACGAGTTCGAAGACAGATTGAACCAACATGAGACCCTGTCACAAACAAACAAAAAAGAGCCCAACACATCTTCTGGTACATTCAACATCGAATGCAAACACTTTTCTAAAAGGTGTTTTTAGAAATCTCTTCTTCAGCCATTTGCCCCGTGCCATAGTCTTCAGTGACTAAACTGTAAGTACCATCTTTTCCCAAGACCCAGTGAGGTATGTGTCTTGTTATAGAGATGAGGAAACTGAGACCAGAGCATCAAGAGACTAGCCCAACACTGTTACCTTAGTCAAGATGCCGAGTCAGCCCTCCAATGGTTGAATGCATAGGAAAAATGTAGTATAGTGACACAATGGACTATTACTCAATCATAAAGAAGAAATGAAATCATGTCATTTGAAGGAAAATGGAGCACTGAATTAAGCAAAACAAGCAGGCTCAAAAAGGTACAATCCATGTTCTCTCATGTATGGAATCCAGATTAAAAGCAAAACAAAATAGAAAAAAACTGAATATGGTAATTCTAACTCTTGAAAGGTGGAGGTGGGAAGATCAGAAGTTGAAGACCAGCCTGAGCTACATGAGACCCTGTCTTAAAAGCAACACAGCAATAAAAGTTGGGTGTGGTGACCCTCACCTGCGATCCCAGCACCGCATCAGTAGAGGCAGGAGGATCACACATTCAAGGCTACTCCAGGTTACATGGCAAGTTCAAGGTAGCCTGTGCTACATGAGACCCGACTCAAAAATAAAACAAACAAACCATGAAGGTAAAACTCGGACTATTCGGGAAAATTGGTGAGAGTCAGGAGGTAAAAAAGGGTGACAGAGGGTTGTTTATTTTATAATCTAAGTGCATTGTATGCATGTTTGAAGATGTAAGAATGAAAGCCATTATTTGTAAAAGTAATATACTCTAAGAAAAAGGGCTGGGGAGAAAACTTGGTGCGAAAGGTGCTTTGTCGAACAAGCGCTGAGTGTGAACCTCTGGAAGCTCCATGAGAGCCAGCTGGGAAACAGACAGAGAATGCCTGGAGCCTGAGAGTGACAGAGGAGAACATTGAAGGTGCAGCTCTCACTTCAACATGTGTATGCACATACATATTACATATATGCCATCCCACACACATACAGACACATTACACACACTATACACATACATCACATACATGCACACATCTATACATCATACACATACACATTACACATGTGTAATGGGAATATATGGGTTTGGGGAGATGGCTCAGTGAGCAAAGTGCTTGCTGTGCATTATAAGGACCTGAGTTCTATCTCCAGCACCCAAGTCAAGAACCAGGTGCAGTGACCGTACACAGTAATGCAGTCTCATGTGGGAGAGGTAGAAGCAGACAGATCTAAGGATCCTGGGCCAGACATTTCTAGCTGCACCTGGGGGCTGCAGGCTCACTGAGAGATACTGTCTCCAAACAAACAAAACAAGCTGGGGAGTGATTGAGGAATACATTTAATGTCAACTTCTGATCTCGATACATGCACGCATGTGAACATATGCGCGTGCGCGCGCGCACACACACACACACACACACACACACGCACACGAAAGACTTGTCTAAGTGTTCCAGGTGAGAAATAGTCGAAGTCCTCTTGAAGTGGTTCATATCATCCTATTACAAAGAGTTACAGATAGCTTCATTCTTCTGACACACCAACATGTGCTGCGATGTCTGTTAATAGGGGGCAGGAAGACCTCAACCATTTAAAAAATACAAACTATAGTGTCTGAGAGTGCTCAAGTCACAAGGACATCCTGCTTTGTAAGCATGCTTCCTGCCAAAGACCCCAAGTCACTTTGAGCACACAACTGTGAGTTTCAGAACTCACATTAGACATAGAGCAACATGAACGAGCCTATAACACCTGTTAGAAATGAAAACAATGGCTGAGAATTCAGAAATCATCCTTCTGAGCCGCTGGCGTAATAAAACCTGTTGAGTTCTCCCTGTGTGTAGTATGTGTGCATGTGTGCTTTCTAGTAATTATCTAGTTCCTTCAGCCTTTAGGCTGCTTATTGGTTCTGGAATTTCTTTTTATTATTATTATTTATTCAATTGTGTGTATATGCGTGTGTGTGCGTGTTTGTATGTATGCATGTGTGTGTGTGTAGAACCATGGACGAATTTGGGAACCACCATGGACCGCCTCCACCTTCTCCTTGTTTACTCAGTCCCGGGATTCACAGACTCCACCCCACCAGCACCAGAAACACAGGCTGACCCCACTTCCACCCAGCGTCTAACTCCTGAGCCACCTTTGCAGCCCCTGGCTCTGGAATTTCTAAACCAAGTGGGTGGAATGTTAGATTTGAAGCCTGAAACCCAGAAAGCAAATCAGAGGCTTGCCCCCCATCCTCTTCTGACTTTGTGGGGGTTGTTAGGCCCAAAGCCTGCTCTCTGGATGATACATTAGCCACTGAACGGGCTGTTGAGTGACTCCTCCCTTAGGGGGTTGAGTTTGCCTCTTGTCTGCAAGACAATGGCAGGCCTAACTCCCCCCTTTGGGAGTAGAGAGAACTTCCAGGTTGTTTGGGTAGCTTTTGTTTCTCTTAGAAACTGTCTGGGCTGTTCCTCCCCCAACAGTTCTTTCCTGTTTATCTGAGATATGCTTATGCATGGACCAAGTAATTGTTTTGAGGCATACATTCCTTTCTCTTTTAGCAACGAGGCGCCATGTCTGTTTAGCATACCTGGCGACATGTCTGGTCCCACAACAAGTGGATCTAACCAAAATGTATGCACTTTACATAATCCTGTAAAGAATTTGGCCCTGCTCCTTGATTATAAAACCCCTGTGTGTTAACAATAAAGTTGGTGTGGATGATAGGAGGAAATCCAAGGCCCCCTCTAACCCAAAGCCTGAAACTTTTAATTCCTACCACTCCCACTTCAGTTTCCTGCGTTTGTAGGTCTGGGTTCATGCTGGTTCGTGGGCCCGGACATGACTTCAGCTGCTTTCAGCCGCCAGCCATCCTGCCTCCTCAGGATAGCTGCAGGAGCCTACCAGTGGTCCCCCAGCTCTGAACCTGTCCCTCCAAGTTGCCTCAAAGCAGGGACACCAAGCAAACCTAAGCTCCTCTACACAAAACCTATCAGTGGTTCCTGGCTTCTCCTTGGACAAAAGCCAAACTCCGTTGTACCTCGGGCCTTTACTCTTGTGGTTCTCTCTGATGCAATTCTTTGCCCCTCTTGCTCCCATCTGTTGGTTTGCTTTGCGTCTCTTCTATAAGGATGTGACCTTTGGTGGAACAGAGACTGTGTTGAGATCATGAGTCACTTTCCTTCCGTGGGTACTAGGAAAGGGGTTAGTGACACAGCAAACTTCATTGTGAGAGAAGAGATATGGGTTACTGTGAGTGAGGGACAAGGTAGCTGGGGGTAGCTGCATTGCGAGCTAGAGCTTTGGGGGAGAGTCTTGATGATGCAGTCGGAGGAAGGTTGTCTTTGCTGCTTTCTGCTCAGTCCTCTGTAGCTTGGAATCCATGTCCTGTCCATGCCAAGCATACTTGCTGAACTCTGATGTATGTGTAAGGGTTGAAAGGAGGAGGGTGTGGAGAAGGAACCTGAGCCTCCACGGACAGAGGAAACAACCCTGGCTCAGAGTGAGAGCTGGTGCCAAGGGGCCTGGCAGGCTGGCTTGAGATACAAATGAAGATTCGACTGACTCCAGGCCCTTTGTTCATGTGCCGGAGAGGCAGAACTGCCTCCTAGAGCCAGGGGGTCAGGGTCAGGAGTCCTCATTCCGGAGTCTGAGAGGCTGGGGTGAGGTCTCTTGGGTCTGAGAGAAGAGGGCTGATGTCCAGACTCCTGGATCTGAGGAATGAAGGCTGGGGCCCCCTGGGTTTGAGGGAGGTGGTCTGAGCCAGGCTTCTCACTGTGTGCAACTCAGGCGTCCTCCCCTCCCTCTACCTGGTCCGCCCTGCCTCCCCTGGCTGGCTTGGGAGGTTGGCAACACTGAAACCTGATTCTCCACCCTCATTCCTGCACCAGAGTTCCTTCCTCTTCCCTGGCCTCAGCAGCGGGCCCCTCCCTGTCTCTAAACTGTAGCTTTGGCTCCCAAATACTTGGGAGGCTCCTTCCTCTGCTCAGCCTGACTCAGACAGCCCTGGGTGGAGGTGCAGAAACTTATCCATGTATTGGAAACTCCTTTGGGGAAGCCATTCCTGAAAAATACTTTCCTGCAGGGGTCCCCAGCGAAGCTCAGAGAGTTCTCTGAGCGTGCCCTCTGTGCCCACCTAAGTATACTGTGGTACAGAGAATGCAAAACTTTTTCTCTTATGGGTCGGGAGTTTCCAGCAAACACATATAGAGACTTGATGTGTTGACTTCTCTAGATGTAATGTTTGAACCTATTTCCCACTGCTTGCCTGGATTCCACCAGGGAGAGCTGGGGCGTGGTTGAGTGGTACAGCAACTACCTAGAATCCACAATGAGGGGCTGGGGGTGTGGCCTAGTCTTCGAGTGTGTTGAAGGACCTGGGCACATCCGAGAAAGTCCCTGCCCTTTACGTTGCGCCTTACCTTCTTTCCTCAACAAGAAAGTCTCACTGAAGAAACAGACCCTGTGCTTAGGTACAGTCTTGGTTTATGGTGTATTTGCAGAAACGCAGGTGCTCTAGTACTGTGTACAGTCCCCACAGAAAGTCCTTGACACAGCCTTGAAGCAATGTGTGTGAGAACAAGAAGTCTTCTGTGGTTACCTGGATGACCATCCTCCATCCCTCCCGTCTTCTCTCTTTCCCTCCATTCTTCTCCCCTCCCTCTCTTCTTTCCCTTCTGGCTGGAAACGGAACTCAGAATCTTGTGCCAGTTAGGAGAGCTCATCACTGAGCTATACTCCTAGCTCTTGTTTTTTTAAATTAATATTTAAAATTTATTTATCTGAAAGGGTGAGAGGAGAGAGAGAGAGAGAGAGAGAAGAGAAAGAGAAAGAACATATATGCATGCCATGGCACACAAATGGAGGTCAGAGGATAACTTTCAGATGTCACTTCTCTCCTTCTACCATGTAGGCTTCTAGGATCAAACTCAGGTTTGTGGTTTGTGAGCAGGTGCCTGGTCTGCTGAGCTATGCTGCTGTCTTCCTTCGCCTTTTTCTTTTGGAAACAGAGTTTCATGTAGTCCAAATTAGCCTTTGATATCCAGATAAAGGTGACCTTGAACTGACCCCTTCTGCCTCTACCTCCCTGGTATGTGTGTGCCACTCAATGCCTGCATCCTTGTTTTTTTTGTCTTGACACATATTTTTTATTATTATTATTTCTTCAATTGTGTGTGTGTGCTTATGTATGGATGCACGCACGCGCGCGTGTATGTGTCTGTGTGTGTGTAGAACCACGGGCAAATTCGGAAACCACCATGGACACCTCCACCTCCTCCTTGTTTACTCTGCCCCGGGATTCACAGGCTCCGCCCTACAGGACCAGAAACGAAGGCGGACCCTGTTTCTGCCCGGCATCTATACGTGGGGTCTAGGATTTGAACTCAGGACCTTCCACCTGCAAGGCAGAGGCTTAACCCCTGAGCCACCTCTCCAGCCCGACACATATTTTTTATATACAGTTCGGACTTAAATCAAACTCCTGATCCTCTTCAGTCTCAGTGCTGGGATCACAGGCATAGGTTACCTGGGTCAACGAGATTTCACAGGATGAATATGAGCTCACCATTCTTGTAACTGAATGGCCCATGTGCTTTCCTTTGATTCTGGCTATCCGACTATCCAAACAATGGATTCCCAAGAAATTGGAATTTTTCCTAAGACTCTCCCTCTGGGAACAGAGAGGAGGAACTTCACAGAATACTGAAAATTTGCCGGATCTTACGCTGCCAGCCAGAGGAGGAATCTGTCTCCCAGAAAGAAACCTCACACAACTCTGACAGCCTGTCTGTCAGATTACCTTATAGGAGACACTTGGAACCCAGGCAAGAGATAATAATGGGCGGAACTCCGCCTTGACCAGATGGCATAACTCTGTCCCTACTTTAAATCCACAGGTCTGGTAACATTCTAGGCGATGGCAACACCTACAAAGCTATGAAGTCAGAAATACTTGAGGCCCTACTGCATGCCTTGCAGTAATGGTGAAGACTCAGCTGGTAGCAGAAACCCTGTCCCTTGAGATACAAGTACTGGCCTGGTGGGTGTGGTGGTCGTAGGACATGTATAAGAACACAACTTCAATGGCACATGCTTGCCATTTTGTAAAACTCCTTTGCCCTGGCTGGAATGTGGCCACATTCTAATTCACTTCTTCCTTATCTCCTTAGACCCCTGGCTTCTCACTCTAATGACGCTCTTTCATTCCCTCCCTGCACTGGCCTACTTTCCTGGTAACCTCTCAGCAGCATCTGAAGCCATAAAAGATAGACGCCCTCTTTTGTCTGGGAATCCTCTTCAGACTTCCTTCCCCATGCTTCCCGTGGCTCTCTCCCTGTCCTTTCCAAATTTAAGCTCTCTCTTCTGTTCTAATGCTCTCCCACCTGAAGGCTAAACTATGGTTCCCTTGGACACCAGACCCTCAGCTCTAATACAACGCATATTTCTTAAGTCTCTCCCTTGTGGTAGCTTCTCTTTATAATGGATCTCCACACCAACCTTGTACATTGTCATAGAGTTGCTCTCTATTTTTTTCCACGGATCCTAATATCCATCATTGGAGTGGCTGAGGCAGGAGGATTAATAAAGTTGAAGATCAGACAGGGCTACATACTGAGACCCTGACTCAAATAGCAAAAACAAAACAACAAAAACAGGGGTTGGGGAGACCACTCAGTTGGCGGAGTGCTCGCTTAGCATGAACGAAATCTGGATTTGATCTCCAAAATTGCATGAACCTGGTACGGTACACACTTGGAATCCCAGCACTATGGACCAGGTGGGTAGAAGCTGGAAGATCAGAAGATTGTTGAGACTGACACGGACTATATGAGACTTGTCTCAAAAAATAAATACATAAATAAATTTCCATGGGCCATTGACTTGCTCTCAAACTTGGTAACCTGGGTCTGTTCTCTGGAAGAACTGATTACTGAAACTGACTTCTACCCATGAGCTATGGCTCTCCTCCCCTTCAAAATAAGTAAAATGAAAAAGCAAGCAAACAAACAAACAAGTAAACCCCAGCAACAAACAAAAACTAACAGCAATAAAACAATCAAAAACCCAAACAAACAAGCATCTTCACACTGAAGTGCTCTCTGAGGAAATAGGCCAAGGTGAAGGGATGGGGTGAGGGGAAGTGGGGTAGACAGAAAAAGTCGCCCATGGTGGTGCCCTTATGTTGACCTGGATTTTGAGAGTTTCACAGGAATGTGGAGAGCATGTCAGACTCTGGGATGGAGGCCACAGGGAGGGAAAAGTCTGCAGGGGTGGGTCTGGCTCATGGGCTGAGAATGTAGCTGGAGCCATGAAGATGGTCAGGAAGGGGACGATAGTGACAGTTACCACCGTGCAATTCAAGGGGGGGTAGTTTCACCTGTGGAGAGGTGGCTCAGTGGCAGAGAGTTTGTCTAGAATCCACCAGAGAGGGAATAGGGGTAGGGCTCAGTGGTAGAACACTATGTATGAATGTACATGGGAGGGGCCGAGGATGTAGTTCAGAGGTACAGCACCTGTCTAGAGTCCTCCAGTGAAGGGTTGGGGGTGTGACTCAGTGACAAAGAGCATCTGCCAAGAATCCAGCAGTGAGGTCTGGGGGTGTTGCTCAGTGATAGAGCACCTGCCTAGCTAGCACTTGTAAGGTTCTGTCCCCAATACTCTAAAAAGAAAAAAGTGTATGTGTGTGTGTGTGTGTGTGTGTGCATAACTCTTGTTCTAGCTTAGACATGTGTGGTTGATACTGAAGGCTGCAATCTTAGTACCCAGGAGGCTGAGGTAGGATCAGTGTTAATTCAAAGCCACTGTGTGCAGCACAGTGAATTTTAGGTTAGTCTGGGTCACAAATTGAGCCCCTGCCTCAAAAAACCAGAACGAACCACACTAAACCAAAGCAAAGCAAAACAAAAACAAAAACAAAACAAAACAAAAAAGGAGGAGGAGGAGGACTAGAGGAAGAAGAAAGAAGAAAAGAGCTGCTTGGTTCCCCCACAATGAAAGCAATCCTGCACTCAGGAGCCAAAGGCGGAAAGACTACCAACAGAGGGTTGTCTTGGGCTATCCTTAGCTATACTGAGTTTGAAGTCAGCCTGGGCTACTGGAGCCATCACAAAACAAATCAAAAGTCCAAAGAATTGGTTCTGGACCGGCTGAAGAGAGACAAACGTGCAGCTGCCTAAGATTGGCTATACCGCGAGCTCTTCCTGCTCAGAGGTCGTGGGACAAGCAAGTTTCCCCTTGAGTTCCTGACGTCGGTGGCCTGAGGTCGGCGACTAGGGGGAGGAGCCAGGGAGCAGGGACAGGCACCGAGGCTCTGGGGGCGTAGCTGTGTGGCTCCCTGGCGGTCCAGAACCGGCTGGGCTGGGGCGAGAAGGTAGGTTAGCAGGTCTGTAGTCGGAGCTGTTTGTTTTCTGGGAGGGGCAGAGGGTGGGACTCTCTGCCTGGGCAGCCCCTGCCCGAAACTGGAGGAGCTAGCCAGGACTGAATCAGTGCCAGGAAAGGGGCTGGGAAGAGGGGGGACCTCAGGAGACTGGAGTGTGGGTTCTGAGTGACTTGGGTCGAGTGGCTCTTCTTTCTCTGTAAGTCTTGTTTTCAGGGCACGTGACTCTGAGGACTCACCTTCTCGGGCTCTGGGAGGACTCTGTGATAGGAAAGGTCAGTGGGCGGCTTCCTTCAGTTCCCCGCTGGGTTAGTGGATGAGCGTGCGGAGGAAGGAGGGATCGCACCAACCGCAGAATAACCAACAGGCGGGAAGGGACAAGAGATGGCTGTATGGGCAGGCGGCTCTGGTTCTGGTGCCTGATTTAACATACCACACCTCAGTTTCCCCTCCAGCTTTACTTATTTATTTTTTGCAGCAGGGGCTCATACATCCCAGGGTGGCCTTGAACTTATTACAGAGCTGACATTAATCAGGAAACTTCCGATGCTCCTGCTTCAGGGGCGTCTGATTCGCCATCTCCAGAGTTCTGGGAGGATCGGAGTGCTCCACCATATCTGGGTTATGTGGTGCTGAAGAACTATCCCAATACCTTGTGCCTGAGACCCTTTACTCACTGAGCTACAATTCCAGCCCCCCATTTATACTTGCTTCTTACTTATGTCAGGATGTGGCAATCCCCTAAGCTGACTTCACCTCCTAGATTGCTGACCACCCATCCCTAACCCCCGCTTCACTCCTACTGCAGCACTTCTATAGCAACTCCTTAGCAGTGTGGAGGATATAAAATATGGTCCCACCCATAGGCTCTCTTCTTAAGCTCTTCCCCCTAGCTTCCGTGACCATGAAGTCCTCAATTCTAAGAGCTTGTATTTCTTAGTTTTTTTTTTTTAATGAACATGCACACATGTGTATATGTGCATGTGTGTATCAGAGCACATTTGCGTGTGTAGAAGCCTTAGGAATCATTGGGAATCATCCTGGTTTGTTCTGCCTTCTAACTGCTTTGCTCTAGGGTTTCCCAGGTTTTGCCTTTCAGGGCCAGAATTACACGCTGCTTCCATATCCACCTATTTTTACATGGGATCTGGGGATCCGAACTCAGGTCCTTCTGCTTGGGAGGCAGAGGCTTTAACTCCTGAGACATCTCTTCAGTCCAAACTTGTATTTTTTTTAGTGTAAGTCTGTCCCTCGGTATTAGTTTCTCTTTACCAGTAGACCTCTAGCTGGTCATTGCATGTCATTGGAGTCGCTAGATCTCCTGAGGACTCTCTCTCCTGTCTGATTTGTGGTCACTTGGGTCATTCGAGGCAGAGGGCACCCTTCCTAGATGAAATCTAATATTTCCTTTTTAGTTACTTATTTACTTGTTTATTTATTTTTTGAGAGATGTCGTTTGTGTGTGTGTGTGTGTGTGTCTGTGTGTGTGTACATGGTGAAGATCAGTAGAGATCAGAAAACAATGTTCAGAATTTCCTTCTCTCCTTCCTCTATGTGGGTTTCCAGGAATCAAATTCCAATCTCCCGATTTTGGAGCAGATGCCTTACCCGATGAGCTATCTCACTGGCCCTTCTCTAATCTTCTTACAGCATTCTTCCATGCACCAAGAATGTATCAAGTACTGAGTCTATGCCACGGGCTGCTCTGTGCCCCAGGGACAGAGCTGTGAACTGAACAGCCCGGAGTGTCTCTCCTGGAATTCAGATGCTGGCAGCAGACAAAGCATTAACATCTGCGGAGTGGCTCAAGGTTTTATCGTACTACTCATAATAACACACAGTTCAAGACATACCAACAATATGTTTCTGGAACGGGACCTTAAGGGTTGAAACTTGAACTGCAGATAAAGAATTCATCATGGTGTTGCTTCTGCCTCATGATTCAAAATGGTCATTCCAGCTCCTGCTATCACATCTGCCTTCTAGTCAAAGAGAATGGATGAAACCGGCAAGGGTTCTATTACTGTGAGCAAAGAGGGAATAATGGATACTGGGGGAACTACTAGGATATGGGGAAACCACCCATGACAGTTTCCCTCCTGTCCCTGTCCAATCCATTTTCTGTATTTCAGCCAGAAGAATAACAGCCACACACACAGTAAACCACAACACCAAAGCAAAACAAAAATAGAACCCTAAAAACATCTATTTGCTTGTGACCTTTCTGTTGCTCACAATTCTTCTGTGGCTTCCCAGTACCCACTGTACTATGGGGTACAGTACCTTAGTAGGTAGAGTGCTTGCCTAGACCTGGGTTTGATCTGTAGTAGTGCATAAACCAGGCATGATAGCATGTGCGTATAATCCCATCCCTTGGGAAGTAGAGACTGGAGGATTGGAGTTCAAGGTCAGCCTCTGGTACAAATAGAGACAGGATATAAGAGACTCTGTCTTCAATTGAAAAAAAAGTCATGCAAAGATGGAGAGGAAGGGAATGGGTGCTGTGATCTGCCTCCCACTGGGAAACTGGAGGACTATGTGGGAGGTTCGTAGCAACTGGGATAGTACCTAGTGCTCTTCCAAAGCTTGGAGTCCTTTGAGCCATTACAGATACCCTGGGGCGTGTGTCTAGGAATCCAGGAGTGTCTGGGAATCGGGTGGGAGGCCTTCAAAGATCATGAGAATCTGTTTACATCTTTATCTTTAGAATAATAACCATTTCAACTATTGGATTAAGTATTTGAGGACATAAGTGATATGTATGGCTGGGGCTGGCAAACTATGGACTGCCACTTGTTTTTTTCAATAAAATTTTATTGGAACGTGGCCATATTTGTTGCATATTGTCTATGACTGCGTCCCTCGAGAGATTGGGGGAGGGAGCAGCTGTAGCCCTCTAGATAACAAAGTTGGAAGGATGGACTGTCTGGCCTTCTGGGTAAATGTTTTTCTACTTTTGTCCTAGAAATAGACAATATTAGGTGGGGTATGGTGTTATACACCTATAATTCCAGTGCTTGGAAGGTGGAGGCAGGAGGTTCAGTAGTTCAAAGTCACCCTCAGCTACTTACTGAGCTAGTTTCAGGTCAACTTGGGCTACATGGAAACATTATCTTTTTTTTAGTGCACCTGCATGTTTTTTTAAAAAATTAATTTTGCTTTTGTGTGTGTGTGTGTGTGTGTGTGTGTGTGTGTGTGTGTGTATCAAAGGGCTCTGTATCTCTGTGGAGGACTAAAGTGACTTCAGAAATCATCCCAAATTGCTTCTACCTCCTTTTTGCTTTGCTCTGGGATATCCCAGGTTCTGCCCACCAGAGCCGGAAATGCAGGCCAACTCTGTTTCCACCTGTTCTTATGTGAGACCTGGGATCTGAACTCCGAACCTTCTGCTTACAAGGCAGAGTATTAACCCCTGAGCCATCTCCCCAACACTGAAACACTATCTTAAACAGAACTCCATGAAGTCAGCATATGTACTAAATGCCTCTGTGGTCTTAAGTTCTTTATTTTTATTTATGGTAAAATGTAGGAAGTTGGCTGTCTCTCATTTATTATCCCTTCTTAAAACCTCTGTAAGTGCACCTGTCCAAGCATAGTGACCTGTGAGAAATGAAAAAGGCAGAAAAAGAAAAAGAAACATACAGACAGAAATAGAGTAGCTGGCTGGAATAGGTACAGAGAATCAACATTCCTGATACGTGGCATGGGTCAGAGAGAGACAGTCTGTGCATGAGACATCTCCAATAAACAAACAGAAACTTTCAGCTCTCAGCCCATTGCCTTAATTCTTTTTTTTTTAAATTTATTTTTTCTACTCATGCAAACATGATAGGTACCCCATTCCCCTCCCTCCCTCCATCCCTCCCTGGATCCTTGCTTCCTCCCCCCTTTCCCCTTCCTTTCTCCTCTCCCTCCCTTTCTCCCATTGGGGGGCCCCCCATTCCTGGAACATCCATGTCAAACTTCCCTCTGGGTCCTCCTCTCTGATGAAGTGTAAGGACTCAGTAGCATTGCCTAGAGCTCTTTTTTGTGTTCTCCTTTAGTATAGGAACACTATTGTGGCTGTTAATCCCTTGCCTCTAAGGATCGTAGTGTCTATGATCCATGCTAGACTTTGAGGGGTCAATGATATGTTGGTCATTGCGCAGGTCATGCAAAGTCTTATTATGGTTACTTTGGCTCTAATGCTTGTGGAGTATCTTGCATGTCATTGCTCCTCCCCATCTTTAGGCTCTTGCAATCTTACAGCCTCCTCTTCCACAAATTTCCCTGAGCTTTGGCATAGGGAGAGATTAGGCTGGCCTGGTTCCTGGTGATTAATGTAGGGTCTCTGATGTTCTGAATTATGGTTTGTTATTCTTTTTTTTCTTCCAGTTTTGCTGTTCCTGCACCGCTATGGCCTTAATTCTTAAGGACCCCAGAAAACACCAGCGTGTTAGACAAATGTTTCTGTTTTCTATGAAACCTTCATGATTTTAACTCCTCTCAGCCTTCGATGCTTTCTGTCAAGGAGTAAGATTTTCTTTTCATCAGATGGCATTTCCAATACACCACTTTCTGCTAGGTGGCTTTCTACAGTAAAACATAGAGTGAGAGAGATGGCTCACTGAGTAAAGTGCCTTCAAAGCATAAAGGCCTGAGTTTGAATCCTGACGTCCAATTGAAAAAAGCTGACCATGCAGATGTGGGTCTGAAATCCCAGGGCTGGAGAAGTGGGTACAAGAGGATTCCTGGGACCTATTGGTAAGTTCCAGATTCAGTGACAGACTCCCCACCCCCATCTCGAAAAATAGAGAGGGAGAGAGATAAGTGGATAAGGTGCTTTCTTGAAAATCTAGAGATCTGAATTTGATCCCGGAAGCCCACACAGTTTATATGAAGGAACTCAAGAAGCTTCTAAACCTTTTGCTGAGTCAGAGGATCTGGGAGAGAGAACTTCAGTGTGGCTCAATGTCTGAAGCACACAGTTGAGTTTATTCATCCCTTTCTAGCCACTCACTGTGGAGAGAGTAAGGCTGTGGGCAGGAATTTCCTATGCATATTTCCTTCCAGAATGACAGAATACTACACTAGCATAAATTTTTACAAAGGGAAAGGGCTGGGTCAAATGTATGCATGCATGCATTGATTTTGGGACAGGCATGGTTTTGTGACAGCTGCACGATTTTATAATAGCTATCTAATTGGCCTTTCAGGAATATGGTGCTAATTGACCCTCCCACAAGCAGGGAGTTTTCCTTCACCCTCGCCAACGCTGGATACTATCATAGTTTTCAATGTCGCTAATCTGATAATTGAAAACAAATTATCTCCTTATTGCCTTTACGAGCAGGCACGAGATCTTGCTTAATGCTGGAAGAGCTCTCCAACAAAGCATCACATCTTGGGCTTATTTACACGTGTTTTTCTTTGCTGGGAATCTCACCCGCTATGCTATTTTTCAGGGAATATCTTTTTTCTCCCCCAGACCCAGTAATTCAGATCCCACTCCTCTTCCCTAGACCCAGGAGTCCTCACTAGCCCTTCATCATACCCAAGGGTCCTGACCCCAACCTTCCCCCCTCAGACCCAGGTATTAGGTCTCAGCTGTCCTCTTTTCCCACGAATACTCTAAGATACTTTCTTTTTTTTTATATATACATTTTTATTATTATTTCCGCTCATACAAACTTAATAGGTACACCAGTTCCCTCCCTCCCTCCTCCTCCCCCCGAACCCCCTGCTCCCCCTCCCCTCGCCCCTCCCTCCCCATCCCCCAGTGCCTCCCGCCCCAATTCCCAGAGAGTCCTATAATGTGCATCCCTGACTCTCCTCTGGGCCCTCCTCTCCGATGACGTACAAGGACCCAGTGGCATTTCCCTGAACCCTTTCCTGTGTTCCCCTTAAGCATAGGAACACTACTGCAGCTGCCAATCCCTTGCCTCCAAGGTCTAAGATACTTTCTAAGATGGCATTGCTGCTAAACACATTTATTCTGAGGAAACACTGGTGCGCTCCCCAGAGGCTTAAAGTCTGCAAGTAGCAAAGGGCGGATACTGAACCCTGTTCGCGAGCAGAACTTCAAGGCGCCCGCTCATTGGTTACGTGTGACATCAAGCGGCCTCGTGTCAGAAACTACATTTCCCAGAATGCAGTGCGCTCCAGACTCGCTGCTACAAGCCTGGTGCTGTGCTGTCGCCCCTGACACGACCACGCCTCTGATTTGACCACGCCTCACGGCCCAGTGCCGACTTTCTGTGGCTTCCGCGCTGTGCTGCACGTGGATTCCTGGCCCTCCAAGCCTCCCCGCGCGTGTGTGCAGGCAGATCCGCCGACGTGCGCGCCCCAGCCCAGCATGAACCGCTTCCTGCTGCCCCTGTCCATGGTGGGCACGGTAGTTGGCGGCGCTGTGCTGCTCAAGTGAGTCCGCGCGGGGCCTGGTGCTCGTTGGTTGGCTGGGGATCCATCGACGTAGGGCAAAGAGGGCCACTTGTCCTCCGGGACTCTGGAGTCTTCTCACCTCGCCCACAAGCAAGGCCTTGAGAGGACCGAAGCTTCAAACCTGGCTGGAGCTGTCGGGTCATCTGCCCAAGGTCACCGAGGGGAAAGACTAGGCACTTGTGGTTAGATACTTTTGTATGTATCTTATTGCAGACTTCTATTTTTTTATGTATGTGCGTGTGGTGTGTGTGCATGTGTTTTACATGTGGGTGGGTGTATGTGCAGGTGTATTGAGTGTACACTAGTGCACTTGAGTGTGTGTGCCTGTGGAGGCTCAAGGGTGGTAACAGGAATCATCCTCCATCACTCTTACAGGTTATTATTGTGAGTCTAGGTCTCTAAATCCAGATCTCAACATTAAGGCTAGTCTGGCTAGCTAGCTTGCTCTGGGGATTCTCAGGCTCCGCCTTCCAGGGCTGGAATTACAGGTAGACTGTCACACCTACCTAGCATTTTTCTGTGGGATCTGGGAATTCAAACTTTTGCTTGTGAGGCAAAGGCTTTAACCACTGAACTATCTCCCCGGCTTCATAGAGTTTTTTGTTTGTTTGTTTTTTTGTTTTGTTTTTGAGACAAGATTCATATAACCCAGGCTGACCTGGAACTTGCTATGATGACCTTGAACTACCAATGCTCTTGCCTTTCCTCCTTTATGGTGGGATTACAGGGTACAATTTTTTTTTTTTTAAATAAATGTTACCTCCTGAAAACTCCTAAGCACCAGAGGGATAGGACAGGGGCCCAATGGTGTTAAACATTTTGCTTTGGTGTCTTGGTGGTGGAATGTGAGCTCAGAAGGATGTTTTGCTCTGGACCTGGTTAGAATTGAGGCAGACAGAACTGACTCTGCCCTTTCTTGCTTCAGGGACCATGTCTCTGGGGGAGCTTGCCCCAGCAAAGCCAACATACCTGGGAAGACTGTCATTGTCACCGGCGCCAACACAGGCATCGGGAGACAGACTGCGTTGGAACTGGCTAGAAGAGGTAAACATGCCACCCACCTTGAGGTCTTGAAGACATCCTTGCACATCTAGGTTCATAGCAACCTTGTTCATAATGGCTCAAAGCCAGGAAGCATCCTCTAACCCTAACCCTAGCCCTAGCCCTAACCCTAACCCTAATCCTAGCCTTAGCCTTAACCCTAACCCTAACCCTAACCTTAGCCCTAGCCCTAACCTCTGTATTCATGCACAAAGGAATGAGCAAAAGTGTGGTTTATCCACTCAGTGGAATACTATGAAGTCTTCAGAAGGAAGGAGTTTTAAAAAAAATATTTGTTTATGAGAGAGAGAAAGAGAGAGAGAGAGAGGGTTCTTTCCTGACTTATAATGTGGGAGGTGGGGATTCAAACTCTGGGCCTCACAATCTTTTTGGCTCCAAGTCTCTTTATCTGTAGTGTATTCACAGTTGCACAGCCATCTGGCCAATCTTAGAATGCTTTCTAATGTTTCTAATTTTATTTTTACATTTATTTACTTATTCTGTGCATGAGCACACACATGCCACAAAGTGTGTATGTGTGTGTGTATGTGTGTGTGTAACCTTTAGGTGCACTACCTATGAAATCTTATTTAGTTGAAGAAAACTTCTGGGGCTGGTAAGATGGCTCAGGGATAAGCCTATGCCTCAAAAACAGAAAAGTCTTGAGTTCAGATCCTGGATCCTACTTAAAAATGCCAAGCAAAAATGGGGATAGCCTGCACTTCTGGCCCTGGAAGGCAGAGCATGGGAAACTCCAGAGCAAAGCAAGAAGGTGGTAGAACAATCCAGGGCGATTCCTGAAGTCCTTGGGCTTCCACAGGTACACACTGATAGACAGACACAAAATTAAAAAAAGAAAATCTCTGAGCACACCTGTAGGAGAGTATCTAATTGATATGGGCAGACCCATATAGGGAAGACCATTCCCTGGGTGCATAGACAAGATAAAAAGAGATCTGGTTGGAGTTTGGCAGACTAGCAAGCTAGAAAGTATGCACCTCTCTCAGTAATTCTTGTGGAATGGTGTTGGACCAGTTGCCTTGGGTGTTGGTATAACTCTTCTGTTGTAATGGACTATAATCTAGAGAATCATAACCTGAAATAAACACCCTTCCTTCCCCTTAATTGTTTCTGATTGACCATTATTTACAACAGTGTCGATAAAAGACTAATATTAGGTGTCACTAAGTTGCACAAGCTGCCCTTGAATTCACCCCATAGCAGGTTGGCCTTGAACTTTCAATCCTCCTGCCTCCTGAATAATTGGGATGACAGGCTTGGTGACATTTTGGTTGTTTCCACTTTGGGCCCATCCTGGATATGTAACTGAACATTGGGATGTGTTACTGTGTTACTGAGTGGTGTATATCTTCATTTCTGTTGGGTAGATAGATCTATAGGGTTTATTTCTTTGTAAGGTTCTGTCCTGGACTTACAGGAGGAAACATCATTCTGGGCTGTCGTGACATGGAGAAGTGCGAGGCAGCTGCAAAGGACATTCGAGGGGAGACTCTAAATTCCCGAGTCCGTGCACGGCACCTGGACTTAGCTTCCCTCAAGTCCATCCGAGAGTTTGCCTCGAAGATCATCGAAGGTAGGTCAGAGATCACCAACCTTGTGGCTTAGGGTCTAGACCAGCCCTTTAGAGTCCGAAGTGTCCCCCCCAACCCACCCCATGATTAATATAGTGATTATCTGTTTTTCTTCTTTTGCTTTTTGATATAGGATCTTACTCTATAGTCCAAGCTGCCTATAACTCAAAACATAGCCAGCAGTGACCTTCTCAATTGTATTATAAAATTATCAAAAGAAGCCAGAGATGCTGGTATATGCTTATAATCCCAACACTTGGCGAAACTGAAGCAAGAGGTTCTCAGTGAATTTGAGGCCAGTCTGGGCTCTATTGAGAGTTTGAAGTTAGCTCGGGTTACAATAGGAGATCTTGTCTCAAAAAAACAGAAACCCACACATGTCGAAAAAATATATGATAGTTGAACATTCTTTGAGATTCCATCTTTAGAGTTCATTAATAAAGTTTTTACTTGAGAGAGAGAGAGAGAGTGAGAGAGAGAGAGAATGTCATGGCTTGTAAGTGGAGGTCAGAGGACAATTTTCAGAAGTCAGTTTTCTCCTTCCATCAGGTGGATCTTCGGGGATGGAACTCAGGTCATCAGATTGCAGCAGGACCTTATCCACTGAGCCATCTCACAGCGTCCTTGTCAGTAAAGTTTTATTCATTCCCAGTTATCAATCCTGGATGCATTGTCTGAAATTGCTATTGGGCCAACGTTTGGTAGAGGTGGGCTAATATGGCCCTGTGAAGTCACCAATATTTTACTAGCTGACCTTTTTAGAAAATATTGGCTTCCTGCATGTGGGGACGTTAACTCCTTCAGGATCTGCTTGGATCACATAGGAAACGGAAGTCAAGCTAAGAGCAGGTATGTGAGACAGTTCCTGTGTGGGGAGGAAAAGGTTAACATGGGAGCCCAAAAGCCACCCTGTGTGTTGACCCCTGGCTGGAGTTTGTGGTTGTGATGATTGGCTGCAAGGACTTCCAGGATGAGTGTGCTGTTGTACTCAGAGGCATGGTTCACCCTAGGGAATGGACATGAGTTAAAGCTGGCCAAGGAAAGGAGTGCATAGGGCAAGGAGAGCTGAATGCAAACACTTAGTCGTCCCCTCGAAGTGGAGTTGTGTGATCTGATATGTCTCCCAGGTAGCAATCTATGATGGTATATGTGGTGATACATGTGGCATGTCACCAGCCAGGGAAGACTCCTATCCCCTTCCCTGTAGCTGTGGTATCAGCTACTTCTATTTGATGTCAATCAGGTGGACTTGGAGCTCCCTTATGAGTTGTATGAAATTTCTGAGTCTCTCTCTCTCATATCTATTTACCTACCTGCCTACCTACCTATGATCTGATCTGCATCCATCATCTCTCCTATATATCATCTGCCTATCATCTATTATTTATATATCTTATATATCATGTCATCTGTCATCTATCATCATCTATCTATATCTCTCTTTCAATAATATCATCTTTCAATCATCTAATGTCTATTTTTCAGCATCGATTTATTATCATCTATTAACTATAGAGCCACTGATCATGGTGTCTGTCATTTACTATTGTCTATCATGAATCAATCATTATTTACTTATCTCTATCCATTATCTATCTGTACTAGTTAGATATATAGGTGTCAACTTGGTAATTGAAGGCTGAACTATGGACATATTGTGAAGAATTAGTAGTTAAGGTGAGCTCCAAATAAATCTGCAGGAGTATATATAATTGATGTGGGAAGACCTAGCCCATGGTAAATGTGACCATTCCTAGGCAGGTGCATAAGATGGGGGGCACTGGTTCAGTGCTCTGACACACTTCAGCATACTTGAGCAGACTTGCGTGTGGAAAGTGAATCTCGCTCCTCTCTCAGCAGTCCTGTGGACATGGTGTGGCTAATTCCCTTGGCTCCTGGTTTTGTTGTGAACTCTCCTGCCAAGCTGGACTGTGAATTGTAAGCAAGTAGAATTGTAAACCAGAATAAAACTTCTCCTTCCCCAAAACGGTTTGGTTGAGAATTTATCCATAACATGTTGACAAACTGCAACATCATTATTTATCTTTTTATCTACATCTCTCATCTATTAATCACTTATTTATCATCTATTTATGTATGTATGCTTCTACCATCCATCTATTATGTATCTATTATCTGTCAATCTATTTTTGTAGACAAGGCTGACAAGACTGAAAACCTGAAGATCCCAGTCTGGAGATACCAGAGCCTAGTTTTCTGGTGGTCCTTGTTCAGTGGCTGGAGCATGTGGATTAGGAGTGAGTGGGACCGTGGCATGTGAGCGTGGTTCCTGCAGACTTCTCAGTCCCAGTCTAGGGTGGAGAAACTGATTCCTCTTCTTCCCCAGGCTTTCTAACCAGCAGGCAATCTGGGTGATGCTGGGGACACTTGAGTCGGGAGGTACCACTTGCCAGGTCATGAGTGTTACATGTGCTGATGGAGGCCAACACCTGGAGCTCCTCTTCCTCTAGGGGTGGCCCCAGATAACCCAGGGCTAGGCTTTTGTTTTGTTCTTGTGTCACATTGAGGGACGACTCACCATCTTGTTTCCTCTGGGTGTTGTCGAAGCCGGTTACAGGTCAGTATTTTGACTGGAGCAAAAACCTTGCCCTGAAACAAATGTCTAAAAGTACAGAATGCATTCAGAGCACTAGATTTTTGTTTGCTCTTCTTGGGATATTTTAAGCATCTGATTCTTTTTTCTTTTCTTTTTCTTTTTTTCCACTCATACAAACTTGATAAGTACCCCATTCCCCTCCCTGGATCCCCTTGCTCCCTCCTCTCTTTTCCCTTTCCTTTCCCCCCTCTCTCCCTTTGTCCCAGTGGGAGCCCCCTCCCCCTATTCCTGGAACATCCTTTACTGTGCATGTCCAACTTTCCTCTGGGTCCTCCTCTCTGATGAGATATAAGGACTCAGTAGCATTGCTTATAGCTCTTTTTTGTGTTCCCCTTTAGAATAAGAATAGTATTGTGGCTGTTAATCCCTTGCCTCTAAAGATCCTAGTGCCTGTGATCCATTAAGCATCTGATTCTTAAGATTTTAAAATATTTTATTTGAGAGAGAGACACAGAGAGAAGAGAGAGAGAGAGAGAGAGAGAGAGAGAGAGAGAGAGAGAGAGAGAGAATGAATACATATGTATGCCTTGACACATGGGGGAGGGAGTTAGAGGACAAAATTTCAGAAATTCTCTTCTTTCACCATGAGGGCTTCTGGGGATTGAACTCAAGTTGCCAGGTTTGTGAATATGTATTGTATCCACTGAACTGCCTTGCCCACCCCTGTTTTAGGTATTTATAAAGCAAATATGTGTACCAGTTACTTACCAATGTACAAATTACCTGTCAGATCAACTAAGGTGAAGAGAGGCTTGTGTTGGCCTGCAGTGTAAGGGACGTGATCCATCATGGTGGGGAAGCATGGCGGCTGAAGCAGATCAAAGCAATGTGGTCCATGGTGATGAGTGCACTTTGCTCACATCTTGGCTGGATCAGGAACCAGAAGCAGATATCACTTCTCTGGCCCTCGCGCATTGACACACTTGAATTCACTTGGGCTAATTAGGCTATACCACGGTAGAAGAGGCCATATAACTTCCGGAAGTAGTATCCATAGTGGTGGAGACCATCCCTCACATCAGCCTGAGGGGGTTGTACCTTCCTTTTCTTTCCCTTTCCCTCTTCCCTTTTCCTCATCCTTTTCTCAAACTCACTATGTAGCAGAGGACAGCTTTGAACTTCTAGTACTCCAACCTCCACATCCCTAGTGCTGGGATCACTGGTGGGCACCAGCTTGGTTTTGGGGGTCAAACCTAGGACTTTATGTACACCTGGCAGACATGCTACCAACTGAGCCACATCCTTAGCCCCAAACAAAAAATTTTTATATATGCTTTTTTTCTACAATTAAAAAAATGAGGCATCAAAAAGATATTCCCAGATTCAATAAAACAAAATCAGGAGAGACTTTGGGGGTATCTAGCTTTGCCAGTCTCTGACCTTTGCCGCTTTGGTACCCTGGCTTCACACAGGAGTCTTATGTGAGGTTCTGGGACTCAAATTCAATCCCTCCCAGTACCACAGGTGCTGTCTGCCACAGCCCCCATTTGATTCCTGCCACTGGAGACCCTTCTCTTTGCTAGAAACTATCTGTTCCAAAAGACTTTGGTCAGAACTCGCTGATCCAGGATGAGTGAATTCTCTTCTCAGTGTGTTTGGGTCTCAGCTAGGCTGGAGTGTCTGTGTCAGGAAGGCAGGGACCTCAACTGTCCTGTCCTCCCTGTCTTTCCAGTGCATCGTAAGAGATGCTTAGAAAATACCTGCTGAATGAGTAGTAATTGTACGTTTCCACCAGGCAGTGTTAGTGTCATTTTCTTTTTATTTGTGAAGAGAGAAACTGACTCACCAGGAAGCTATGTGACCTGGCAGGGGTTAGATAGTGGTCAGGGCGGAACCAAGATTTTTATTTATTTATGTGGAAATTTTATTCCTTATTTTGTTCTTTTAATAGTTTGATACATGTATATAGTGCATTTATGATATTTTCACACCTGAATCCCCAGTCCCATTTCCATTTCTCTTCCCATTTTTTAGCCCTTCTCCCTTACCAGTCTCCCTCCTACTTTCCTGTCTTTCTACGTGTGTGGCCTACTGAGTTTCACCTGGGTTGCCTTTAATGGCATGTGCCTGAGCACTTGCTGAAACATGAATCATGTATCAGTGGGCACACCATTGAGGAAAGCATTCCTCATCCTTCCATCCGGCATTAACCCTCACCAATCTCTCAGGGAGGAGTAGACCTCTTGAGATCTTACTCCTTCTGTGGTGAAATGTTGATAGGACAAATGTTGATAGGTAGATCTTATGGAAATATACATAACTGCAGTAAAATTATGAATACAGCAGCCCCATCATGTTCAGAAGATAGTATCTGGCCACTACCCTTTTCCTCCTTCAGGCTCTTATAATCTTATTGTCTTTTCTTCAGTGTTTCTTGAGCCTTGGGGTGGCTAGGGTAGAACCAGGATGTTTATTTTAATCCTTTTGTGTGTGTGTGTGTGTGTGTGTGTGTGTGTGTGTGTGTATGCGAAAGGGCATTTGAGTGTGTATGCCTGTGGAACTCCAAGGATGGCACTGGGAATCATCCTAGATTGCTTTACCTCCTTAATGCTTTGCTCTGGAGTTTCCCAGGCTTTACCTTCTAGGGCCAAAAGTGCAGGCCACCACCATTTCCACCTAGCCTTTTTACATGAGATATGGGGATCGGAACTCAGGTCCTTGTGCTTTTGAGGCAAAGACTTACCCTGAATCATCTCCTCAGTCCAAACTTCAGACTTTATATGCCTGTAATGACAGATAGCCATCTTGTTAGTGTGTAGCGTCACGTAGAACATAAGCCTCTGAGTGTGTCTAAGGGAGTTTCTAGACTGGTTCCTGGAGAGTGGAAGACCTACCCTATCTGTGGCAGCACTATCCCTGGGCTGGGGTCTTGGACTGAATAGAAAGGAGAAGGGAAGCTGAACCTGCATCCATGTCTCTTTGCCTTCTGACTGTGGATGATACGTAACCAGCTGCTGCCATGTCTTCCCTGCCATGATGGACAGTTGTGGCAGTGACTTTTCTTTTTGTTACTGTGAGACAACACTCAGACACAACCTAAGGGAGAAAGGGAGATTTGTTTGCTTAAGTTCCATAAGGGAATCACACAGCAGAAGGCCTGGCTGGAACAGAAGCAAGAGGCTGGTTTGCGTCACTGCAGCCATCAGGAGGCAGAGAGTAAAAGCAACTGAGAGGAAGCAGGACTGGACCACCAAACCTGAAGGCCCTTCCCCTATACCCCAAGGTGCGAAGGCTCTACCTCTTAAAGGTGCCATAACTTTCCCAGACATTAACAGCAGCTGATGATTCAGACATGTGATTCTTTGAGTGCAGCTCACATTCAAACTATGACAGTTGCTCTCTCAAGCTTTGAGCCCAAATAAGTCTTTCCTTCCTTAGGATGATTTCATCACAGCAAGGAGAAAAGTAACAGATACAAGCTAGGTAAGTGTTGTATCACTGAGCTGTATTCCTCAGCACTTTCCATTGTATCTGAGACAAGGTCTCTCCACACAAGCCAGGCTGGCCTGTAATCCACGGCTCCCTTCTGCCTGAGCCTCCCAAGTATGATTACAGGTGTGAGCCACCACTCCTGCCTGGGAGATAGGATCTTTACCGAGATAATCAAGTTGGAATGAGGTCATAAAGATGACTGCCAAGTATCAAATTGGGACCTTCCTGCAGAGACCTGGGCACATCAGGAACATGTGAAGATGGAGAAAATGTCCATTGATAGGCATAGGTTTGGAATGGTGTGGCAGTTCAGGCAGAACCTTTGGGCACATCTGTAAAGAACTGTTTAGTTAAGGCAATCCCTGAGCAAGCCTGTGGGAGGTTATCTAATTGATAAGGGAAAATCTAGCCAGTAGGGAGTAGAACCTTTCCCTGGGCAGGTGGATGAGACAGCTTGGTTCAGTGTTTTGGCATAGTGGACAATAACAGTAGATCTCTCTCTCAACTCTTTCCGTGGATATGTTGTGGTCAGTTCCCTCAGATCCTGATGTCGGTATGAATTCTCCCACTATACTGATGTACTGTAGCCAAAAATCCTAAGCTAGAATAAACCCTTTGTTCCCCTGAGTGTTGTGGGTCATGTGTTTCTATCAGCAACATAAGAAACTGCAGCCTCTGGATACTTGACCGGAAGCTTCTGTTGTTTAAGATGCTGAGTTTGTGGCACTTGTGACAGCAGCCAGAACACGTGTATGGGAACATGTGTGTTATTCCTCCCACCCTCTTCTGTGTGTGGTGTGTGTGTGTGTGTGTGTGGTGCGTAGAAGAGGGTACTGTGTGTGCTTTTTCAGGCCCAGAGGTGACATTGGGAGTCATCCTGGATTGCTGTACCACTTTATTGCTTTGCTCGAGGGTTTCCAGGCCTCTGCCTTCCAGGGCTAGAATTACAGGCCACTGACATTTCTGCCTGGCATTTTTATGTGCAATCTGAGATCAGAACTTCTGCTTGTGAGACAAAGGCTTTAATCCCCAAGCCTTTTCTCCTGTCATTCCCTCCCTCCTTCCCTTTCTTTTTCCCTTCTTCCATTTCTCTTTCTCTCTCTTTTTCTTGTAAGTCCTATCCTATGATCTTATTCAAGTGGGACTCAGTTATCTCTATAAAGGCCCTGTTTCCAAAAGTAGCCACATCACAGACCCTGGATGGACAGAATATGTGAAGGACACGTGCCCCTCTGGCAGGGGCGTCCTCAGCCCTCATGACCTGTCCTCAACGTTGTCTTCCAGAGGAAGAGCGAGTGGATGTTCTGATCAACAATGCGGCTATCATGCGGTGTCCCCACTGGACCACTGAGGACGGCTTCGAGATGCAGCTCGGCGTCAACCACCTGGGTGAGGTCTGGGCTGAGGCTGCGCTGTCAGTGGTTTTACTGGGAGCTAGAGTGGGTTCTCCACAGGGAGTCACCCTCTCTGGGAAGGGAAGTTCCTTCCTCCTCTTTTTCCATTTTCATGTATATGTAGGTATGGGGATACATGCATGTGTATGTATGTGTGCAAGTGCACATGCTTGTGGAGGAATAAGGTGATAATGGGAACCATCTTCTGTCATTCTTCCACCTTATTGTTGTGAGCCTGGGTCTCTAAACCCAGAACACACCATTAGAGCTAGTATGGCTAGTGAGCTTTCTCTGGGGATTCCCAAACTTTGCTTTCCAGGGCTAGGATTGCGGGTGGGCTACCATACACACTTGACATTTTTGAGTAGAGTGTAGGAGTCCAGACTTACATCTTTGGTTTTTGAGGCAAAGGATTTAAACACCAAGCCATTTTCTCGGCCCTCTGTTATTTTTAAAAGTTGTTTATATATTTTTTAGAGTTTCAGACGTGAATATAATACATTAATGTTATTTTTGCCCCTTATTACCAAATCCTATCCCTCTCCTTTTCCTACTACAAATCTCCCTTGCCAGTCTCTATCCTTCTTTCATGTATTTTCTTGCATGTGGTCCACTGGCTTTCATCTGGGTTGCCTTTGATGGCATGTGCCTAAGCGCTTGCTGGAGCACAGATCATGTATCAGTGGACTCACCATTGAGGAAAGCATCTTCCTTTCTCCCATCTAGCATTAACCTTCAGTAGTCTCTCAGAGAAGATAAATATATCTCAGGAGAAAGGGTGGTAGTGGTGGTGAGAACTTTGTAGACCAGTAAGATAAAATATTTGCTTCTTTGGGATATAGACTAGGAATCAAAGAAGGTGTGGCTTTGAGATACAAGTAGTAGTTTCTCTGTAGCCCATGGAATGTGTGTGTGTGTGTGTGTGTGTGTGTGTACACGATAAGTAAATTCCAAAAAAAAGTTACTTCAAACAAAAAGATGATAATGAGAGACACTGGCGAGGATCTAGAGAAAGAGGAGGCTCAGCACTGATGGGAATGACAATAAGGAGGAGCAATCACTTTGAAAACAAAAGTTGTCTTGTCATCCTTCACTCAGGTCACTTTCTCTTGACCAACTTATTGCTGGACAAGCTGAAGGCCTCAGCCCCTTCTCGGATCATCAACCTCTCGTCCCTCGCCCACGTGGCTGGGCACATAGACTTTGAAGACTTGAATTGGCAGAAGAAGAAGTATGACACCAAAGCTGCCTACTGCCAGAGCAAGCTGGCCATTGTCCTCTTCACCAAGGAGCTGAGCCGGAGGCTGCAAGGTGTGAAGATGGCACTTGCCTCCCTTTCCTTCCCCTCCATGTTGGGAACAGCTCCTCTTTGACCTCAGATAGACAAGCCACACAGAAGGTCCATACAGTATAGTCCAAAGGATGACATTTATATCTCTGTGTCCCCTTTCGGTGTCTGAAGCAGACATCACAAATCAATCCTTGTTCTAATGAATGCTCTTTAGTCTCAGTCAGCCCATCCTCATTAGGCATCTTTTCTTACTTATCTTGGACATGCTTCTAAGAAGCCTCTGGTGCTCGAGGCCAGTGGTCTCAACTGGGGATGATTTTGGTTTCCCAGAAGACATGAGTGTTTACAGACATGACTGTCACAACCAGGTCAGGGATAGGTTAGAGCCTGTCATTGAATGGGTGGAATTCTGTGGAGCACCACCTGGAGGAAAGTCATGCATAAGACAACTACCTTGTGGTTAGTGGAGATCTCTTATCTGAGAAGAGCTGAGACAGTTAAAGTTATTAACTGTTCATGGACGGGAAAGTATAGCATGTTATACTGGCTCACTGATGTTCTAGAGACCTTTTTGGCGTTTGGGTGAGTGCCTGCAATCAAAGGGAATTTTGTTCAAGTGAAGATGTTCCTGTGCAGGGCCAGACTAATCTGAGTCTAGTAGTTAATGTGGGTCAGTTAGGAACTCTGCCTGGAACAGCCATGTGACACAGCTGTGTCCTAAGAGAACACTCCTTCACATATGTGTTAGAACAAGAGGATTGTATGAACTAAGTGTTGGAAGCAGTAACAAGGTGGGGGAGACCTGGAGCTTCATGTGAGCTGCATAAGGGGTCGATCTGCTGTCTATTCACCAGTCTTTATTTTTTTAGGCACTGGTGTGACTGTCAATGCTGTGCACCCTGGCGTGGCCAGGACAGAGCTGGGCAGACATACTGGCATGCATGGCTCTCCCTTCTCCAGTGTCACACTTGGTAAGTTCCTTCCTAGCTTGTTGTCTCTTCACAGAATCTTCTTTTTGTGTTCCCATAGCCAGGAGTCCAGAGTCCTTTCTCAGAGAATGTTTTCCTTCCTCCTTTCCTCCCTCCTTTTCTCCCTTTCTCCCTTCTTCCCTTCCTCCCTTCCTCCCTTTCTCCCTTTCTCCTTCACTCCTTCCTTCTACATAGCTGATGCAGTCCTTTTACTAATGCATATCTGACACTGGCCTTAAACTTGTGATTCTCCTTCCTTTACCTCCTGAGTACTGGGGTTACAGGTGTGAGCTACCATGTCCAGCCACTGACTTGACTTCTGTCTCTTCTCTCTCATGCCTTCATGGAATGGGGAACATAAATCACTTTTAGTGTGGCTCTTAAGCTCTATGTGGATTTGGTCTCAGATCTATAAGGAATTTTATCATTTATTTATTTTTGTGTGCATGTGTGTGTGTATCAGAAGGCACTGTGTGTCCCTGTGGAGTACCAAGGGTAACTTTGGGAATCATCCTGGATTTTTTTTACTTCCTTTTCTTTGCTTCACTCTGGGATTTCCCAGGCTCCACCCACCAGGGTTGGAAGTACAGGCTGCAGTCGTTTCCACCTAAAGTTTTTACATGGGACCTGGGATCTGAACTCAGGACCTTCTGCTTGCAAGGAAGCATCTAAACCCCTGAGCCATCTCTCCAGCCCCATGATCTGGTATATTGGAGGAGGCAGCCCTGAATTGATTGGTGGAGTCAGGATATGCTTCAGGAGGAGAAACCCATTTTCACTCCAAACTGTGTGAGCTATCCAGTGGCATGCCTAGCCCTCCTCCTCATACTTTTACTATAGAAAGCATCTTATTGTGTGGACAGTTTGGCCTCCAACTCATGATCCTCCTGCCTTTGCCTCCTAAGTGCTTCTATCATAGACATACACTACCACATCAGGTGCCTCCCCTCTTTGAGCTTCAATTTTTTTTAAATCTGCACAGCAGGAACATAATGGAATCCATTTCACACTCATTGGGAGGATTAGATGAGACCTACCATAAAAGGGCCTGTACAGTATGTGGCCATGATTGTAAGCCCAGCAAACGGAGTCTTATTATTAATATTTATAATTTCTGAGAAACATTTAGTGTTGTGTATTAACAATCTGTTTGCTACCAGATGTATTCAGTAAGTGAATGCTATAGGCTGGGGATGTAGCTCAGTGGAGAGAGTGCTTGGTTAACATGCATGAAGCCCTGAGGGTTTTTAGTCCTCAGCAGTGGATAAACTGGTCGTAGTGTCTGATGCTTCAAATCTCAGCACTTGGGAAGTAGAGACATGAGGATCAGAAGTTCAAGATCATTTTTGTGTACACAGTGAGTTCAAAGTCAACCTGATCTAACTGATCTACATGAGACCCAATTTTGAAAGTAAATAAAATACCCTTAGCAAAGATGGGATAGTTGAAAACTTTGTTGACTAGAAAACATTGGACTTTCATTTTCCTGGGAAACTCCAATGAAGCATCCTGGGGAAGGAAGCTTTTGAGCTGATCTGCATATGGAGGGGTTTGTCTGAAAGGTCCCAGGGGAAGAAACTGCAAGCCTGGAGGCGGGGTCTGTGGCACTGTAAGACAGGTTCTGGTCTCAGAGACCTTGCGATCCCTGAGTATGTACCAGAGCTTTGTACCTCTTGCGTGCGGTGAATTGAATGCTGTGTGTGTTGATTGCAGGGCCGTTCTTTTGGCTGCTGTTCAAGAGTCCCCAGCTGGCGGCCCAGCCCAGCACATACCTGGCAGTGGCAGAGGAAATGGAAGGTGTTTCTGGAAAGTACTTTGATGGATTCAGAGAGAAGGCCCCAGCCCCCGAGGCTGAAGATGAGGCAGTAGCCCAGAGGCTCTGGGCTGAAAGTGCCCACTTGGTGGGCTTGGACATGTCCCATGGAGCCCCTGTGAGGCGACAGACTCTTCCTCGATAACCTCTGGAGCAGGTTTGAAAGTCATCTGAGTCTTCAGGATAGAGCTGCAACACCAGGAATGCTGCTGGCCCTGCTTTTGTCATCCTTTAGGGGAAATGAATATTGGGGGTATAACGAAGGACTATGACTGACATGCCTTCATCCTCCTCTGGGGTGATGTTAACTCTGAATCTCAATACCAAGGGCGCTAGCTGTTATTTCCTCCTCATTCTCTAGGGGCAGCGTTACTCCCTCATAAATTGAAGAAGGATTTTTGCCTGCCATATGCAGAAGTGTTGGCCGCGTTTGGATCTTAAGACCTAGGATGCTGGCTGCTATTTCCTCCGGATCCTCTAGAGGGCAGTGTTGCTACTTCATGAGTTGAAGAACACTGGTTGCAATGCCCTAAGGATCACCTAGGGGCAGCATTGACACTGTTTGAATCTCAAGACCAAAGAGCTATCTCCTCCTCCTCTTGTAGGGACAGTGTCACCTCCCATGTGAGTTCAAGATCATGGATGCTGGCTGTCGTGTCCTCATCTGTCCTATTGTCTTCTAAGGGCAGGGTTGACACTAACTGTCACTTTCCATGTGAGATCAAGGATGCTGACCGTTATGCCCTTATCATCCTCTAGGTGGCAGTGTTGTCCTCAGCTCTTACTGTTTGTCACAGTGGATTGGGCCACAGATAGGCACCTGACTTAGGTGGTACAGTGTACCTGGCGAGCCAGATCCTGGCCTAGGGGCTGAGATTGTGTGGAGAGGCTGACAGACGTTATACTCATTGAATTGCTCAGGACTGAATAGAGTGAAAACCCACCAGCCACTACCTCCGAGGACAAGAATTATTTGGAATTGTTGGATTACCTTTTGCTGTTGTGAGAAAATACTCATACACAAGTTAAGGGAGATAGATTTATTTAGCTTACAGTTCTACAGGGGCTATAGTCCATTTTGGTGGGAATCTCCTAGCAGAAGGCATGGCTTGGCAGCAGAGCAGGAAGGTGGTTTAGGTTACCGCAGCCATCAAGAGGCAGAGAGAGCAAGAACAACTACAAGAGGAAGCAGGACTGAACCACCAAAGCCTCAAGGCCCATTCCCTGTGACACCTCTTCCTCCAGCAAGGCTTCATCCCTCAAAAATACTGCAACCTTCAGACACTAACATCACCTAAGGATGCAAACACGAGTCTGGGGGAGGGGGAAAGAGGGGCCGATTCACATTCAAACCATGTCAGAGATCATGACTAACTTTCAATTCCTGCTTTCATCTCAGGTTCTCAAACTTGCCCTTTCATAGTAATAATAAGATGTTGGATAAACCCTGCATTTGAGAGGTGGAGACAGAAGGATCAAGGGTTCAAGGCCATGAGTTCGAGGTTTGCCTGGGCTGCATGAAACCCTGTCTCAAGACAAAAACAAAATACTAAAATTCCCAACCTAATTGAGTTGTAGGTTTCATTTTTTCCTGTTTGTGGGCAAGTATGGAACAAAAACCGCTCACATATTCCTTTTAGGAAACTAATACATCAGCTATTATCCAGGCAGTAAGTAGTCAACAGGACTAGGCTTTGAAGATGGAAGGTGCTCAGTCGTTGCTGAGGTCTGGATGTCTTAGAAGACTTCTGCTTCAGAGATAGGGTCAGGATTAGAACAAGGTGAGATAGGCCTTTACATATAGCATGGAATTAAAGGGGCCTCAGGAAAGTCAGTGATCCGAATTGGCCAGACAGCTCAGTAGATAAGGTGCCTGTTTGCAAACCTGGCAACCTGAGTTCAATCCCCAGAAGCTCACATGGAAGAAGGAGAGAGAGCTGATCCATGGTATACATTTGTATACTGTCTCTTTGTCTAAAATAAATAAACCACTCAAATAAATAAGTAGACCAGCAAGTGAGGTGGCAGCTTCTGAACCTGGAGACCTGAATTTGATCCCCTGAAGCCCACATGGTGGAAAAACAGAAACTGACTTCTGAAAGCTGTCTCAAGATCACTTGTGCACCATGGCACGTGTGCATGCGTGTGTGTGAGCGTGTGTGTGTGCGTGTGTGTGAGCGTGTGTGTGTGTGTACCTACTCTCCCGCTAGGCCCTTAAGTAGATAAAATAATAAATAAAGGATATGAAAACATGTTTTGGATGACCACAGAAATCAGAGTTGACTAACACAACAACTACAAGTGAGGCAGAGCTCTGCCTAGATATCTGCAGTGCTCAGGAGGATGAGGGGAACTTAAGGACTGTCCAGTTTCTTTTTTTTCTTTTTCTTTTTAACAAGTATTTTAAGTACTTATCCCTGCTTCACTCCATCCCCCGCTCTTCCCTTCATCAATCCGTTCCACTCCTTCCCACCCTCCTGCCTGGCCACTTCTATGGGGGCTGTCCAGTTTCATGAATACAGTTGCTTGTGTTGCCACATCAAACCTAAGTGGCTGTGGAGGAGCCTGGAGTAGCCTAATGGGCAACTCCCCACGCAGTGCTCCTGAGGCCTGTCTTGTAGTTGTTCACGTTGTTTTGTTGGCTTCTCCCTTCACTGTAAGCCTCTTGTTCATCTTTGTGACTAGCTTTTTGTTTTGTTTTGTGATCTGTTGAGCTTATCCAAGGCCATCTGAGTGACCACAGGTTTGGATTGTTAACGTGATGGGCTCTTCAGAGGGTGCACAGCCAGAGTCAGCGATCAGGCTTCTCTCAATTTATCAGAAGCCACTAGTTTAGCACTGATCTACTCTGAATTTTAAGAAGTCCTTTTTTTTCTTCCTTTCCTTTCTTTCCTTCCTTTGCTCCCTCCCTTCCCTTCCCTGGAGACCTGATCTTCCTGCCTTCACATCCCAGCTGACAGGATTACAGGCAGTCTAGTTTATATGATGCTGGGAATGAACTCAAAAGCTTCATTTACACGAGGAAAGCACTCTACCAATTGAGTTACATCCTCAGCCCATCTCATGGCCTCTCAACTGGCATTTAATCAGATTTGTCCATATCTCCCAAATCTTTGTTTCTCTGACCACAAAGGAGAAGTCATCAAAACAATGCTGTGGTTAGGGATAGGGTGGTGTTCCCAGGCTAACCCTTTCCTGTGACTCTGGGCTGCCTGTCCACATTGGATCCTGCCACAGCCATGGTTTGTGCCCTTTTCTTGTTATACCTTGGTGAGTGCTGGAAGGCATGAGAAATGGGAGGGTGATAGGTCCTCCAGGTCTGGGCTCAGGTTCTACTCAAATGACTACCTGTTTCCAATTCTAGCCACTAGCTCTTGGGTGGAGCCCGATGGGCTCTATCATCAGTCTCTCTCTGTCTTTCAGGACCGAGTCTGAGTCACGTAATCTGCCAGAACGGTGAGTTTAACTCCTGCTCCCACAAGCTCTTTTCTCCAAGGCAGCTCATTCCTTGCCTGGCCAACCAAGGCAGCTCTTTCCTTGCCAGGCCAAGGAGCTAGACAGTTGTATCATTCTCTGACTAGGGAAGCCAATGGCACACAATGCCTTCTCTTTGAGGTAAGGTACTGTGTTCCTGCCCAGTGGGTGGATGTAGAGGAAATCAGCTTCATCATCTCAAATCTGATGTCTTAGCTTTGTTCTCCTATTGGAGCCGGGTTTGCATTTTGTGTGAGCGCATGTAATCTTTTGTTAGTAGTTGTGATCCCAATCATGCCTTTAGAATTTTTATATCAGTCCTAGAAATCAAGTAAGTTAGGGGATGAGGTTTGGATTGCTACAGCAATCACAAAAGATTCCAACACATTAGGGTCACTACAATGACCGTTTCTGAACATAATTCAAGGCTTGTGCTTCAACCAACCAAAAGTGTCTGATCAATATTCTGTTTTTGTTTTTCACTTATTTTTTGGGTATTGAATCAAGGGACTTATGCATTTTTAAAAAAATGTTTTATTCACTTAGAAAAGCGAGCGAGCGAGCGAGAGAGAGAGAGAGAGTGAGCGAGAGAGAGCGCATTCATACCATGGTGCACAGGTGAGGTAAGGGGCTATCTTTCAGAACTCAAGTTATATCTTTCCACCATGTGGGTTTCTGGGGACCAAACTCAGGTCACCAGTTGTGTGTGTGGGCATCTTATCCACTGAGTTGTTTCACAAGGACCCCTGAGCTACACCTTAAGCTCTCTCTTTTTTTTAATTTAAATTTTATATTTTCTCTAGTACAAACACAATGAGTAATCATCCCTGCTTCCCTTCTTCCCCTTCCTTCCTACCTCCTACCCTTCTCTCCCTTTCTCTTCCTCTCTCCCCTCTTCTCATCAATCCATTTCACTTCTTCCCATCCTCCTGTCCTTCTGCTTCTATGATCCCAGGGTTCCATCTGGATCATTTGATTAAGCTCTCTTTTTGAAACTATTTATTCATTCCTTTAGTGTGTGTGTGTGTGTGTGTGTGTGTGTGTGTGTGTGTGTGTGTATCAGAGGGCATTTATGTATCTTTGTGGAAGACCAAGAGTGACTTCTGGAATCATCCTGGATTGTATCTATTTCTTTTTTGCCTTGCTCTGGGATTTCCTAGGCTCTGCCCACCAGGGCCAGAAGTGCAAGTCACCGCTCTTTCTTCCTGGCTTTTTTTTTTTTTTTTTAACATGGAACCTGGGATCTGAACTCAGGACCTTCTGTTCTTGAGTCAAAGTCTTAACTCTTGAGCCATCTCAACTCTCCAGTCCTAAGCTCTCTTTTTAATATTTATTCTAAGACAGGGCCTACTAAGTTTCCCAGGGTATAGTTATAATTCTCAGTTATAGAAATAATATTTTTCACTTGGGGTGTGGGAGGCATGAATGTGGTAAATGATTGAAGTCATCACTCCACTTTTCAAGAGCAGGGATGGTAAAGCCACTGATTCTCATAAGTATGTGGAGAGCCACTCCACCAAGGAATGGGAAGGAAATTGAGTTTGGAAGTAGGACTTTATTATCGGAGAGTTAGGACATCATCAGCCTAGGTTTGCCTGATGGTAAGGGGACTCCTCAAGCTCCTAAAGAATGAACAAAGTATAATTTCCAGAGAGTCAACATCCAAAGGTCTGGAGTTCTGTTTTTCTTTAGAGAGGTGGGGAGGGGAGAGAGAGAGAGAGAGAGAGAGAGAGAGAGAGAGAGAGAGAGAGAGAGAGAGAGAGAGAGAGAGACTAACTTTCATGTAGTCCATCTTGGCCTCAGAGCTTCCTATGTAACCAAGTGTCATAGTTAGATACCTTTGTCAGCTCGACAATTGAAGGGGCACAGTGAAGCATTGGTAGATGATTTGAGCCATGGGCAAGTCTGCAGGAGACTGTCTAGTTGACAGGGAAGGCCCAGTCTTGGGCAGATGAATAAGATAGAAGGAGCTGGTTAAGGATGTTGGCATTCTTTGGTGTACTTGGCCAGACATGCTGGTGTGGCAGATGAGGATTCTCCCTCTCTTAGCAGTCCTGTGGATAGTATGGCCAGTTCCCTCAGCTCCTGATGTTGTTATGAGCTCTCTGTGTCAAACTGAATGAGGAACAGTAACTAAGAATCATAAGTCGAAATAAAACCCCTTGTTCCTTTAAGCCATCTGGTTGTGAATTTATCAGCAACATGGAGAGTATCCGCAACATTGAGGATGACCTCCAACGTCTGATTCTCCTGCCTTTACTTCCCAAGTGCTAGGGTTATAGGCCTGTTCCGCCACACTCAGCTTATGTAGTGCTGGGGAGTGCTAGGTGAGTGCTCTACCAAATGGAGATCAAAACCCAGCCCCACCTAGCAGTTCTGTAACTCTCAGTTCTCTCTCTAACAGGAATTCTTCCCCAGTCATCTATCTGGGCAGCACCAGGTCCTGTGGTTGTCCAGGGGAGTTCCCTGTCTGTCTTAAAGACAACTCAGTATCACCTGGAACAAGCAGACAGCTCTCAGATATGGCAGAAAGAAAACTCACAGGGCTTCCAGGATGAGGCTGAGCTCTTCTTCTAAAACGTTACCTTTGGCCATTTGGGCTCTTACATCTGTCTGTATGAGAGGCAGTCTAATTGGCCAAATAGGAGTGACCCTCTGGAGCCGGTAGTCACAGGTGACATGCCTGCAACCCTATCTTTGTCTCTGGGACTCTGTTCCAGAAATGCCACATCACCTCTCTGTCTTCTGACACTAACTCCATCCTTACCGGATCTCATATATCCCAGGCTGTACTCAAGCTTCCTATGTAATTTAGGATTGATCTTGAACCTCTGATTCTCCTGCCTCCACTTCCTAAATTCTGGGATTACAGGTATGCACTGCCATGCCCCACTGCTGGGATGGAGCCCAGGACTTTGTGCAAGCACTGTATCCACTGAGCAACATCCTCAGCCTCTGCCAGTGCCTTTATACTGCCTGCTGTGGCATCTTCCTCAGTACCTGGCCAAGAAACCTCTGAGGAACTGGGAGTACTTCCTATGGGTCTCCTGATTTACCTGACTTACCACAAGGAAACAGGACCAGAATCTTGGTCCTGAGTGAGTGAGACAAAGAAGAGAGTTTCCTGAATCACTGTAGTCCTTTTAGACAATGGTTCCTGAAGCACAGACAACAGACCATCATCACCACCACCACTACCACATCATCACCACAATCACCGCCACCATCACCATCACCATCACCATAATTACCACCACTATCATCACCACCATTACCACAGCACCACCACCACCACCACAACCACCACCACATCATCATCACCATAATCACCATCACAGTCACCATCACTGCCACATTATCACCACCACAATGATCAATCACTACCACCATTATCACTACTGTCATGACCATCACATCATCAACACATCACACCACTGTCACCATTACCACCATCACTACCACCAGAATCAGGCTATTATGACTATCATCATCACCACCATCACCTTCAACATCACCACCAAATCACCACTACCACCATCACTACCATCATCATCATGGGGTTAACAATGCAGGAAGAAGCGTTCATATTCCCTGAAGAATTAAAGGCAGATGTTCACCCAAATACATGTGTGGGCCTAGAGTTGAGATTCTAATTTATTATTATTATTTATTATTTATTCAATTGTGCGTGTATGTGTGTGTGTGTGTGTGGTGTGTGTGTAGAACCACGGGTGAATTCAGGAACCACCATGGACCACCTCCACCTCCTCCTTTTTTACTCTGTCCCGGGATTCACAGGCTCCGCCCTACCAGGACCAGAAACGTAGGCTGCCCCTGCTTCCGCCTGGCGTCTATACGTGGGGTCTAGGATCCGAACTCAGGACCTTCCGCCTGCAAGGCAGGGCTTAACCCCTGAGCCACTTCTCCAGCCCCTAGAGTTGAGATTCTAAAAGGCAGAAGCAGCTCATTTGTTCATTGGTGAATGAATGCACAAGCAGACACAACCAACCATTTGGCCATAAAAGGAAATAAAGTACTGACACGTATTGCAATATAGATGAACCTTGAAATCAACAGCAAAAGGAGGGCAGACAAAAGATGATGTGTGTGACACCATGCCATCCCAGAATAGGCACACCACAGACAGCAGATCAGTGGTTGACAGTGACCACTTCCTATAACTACGAACTGTAACCAGAATCATTAGCAAGAATCAAACTCTTTGTTCCCCTAAGTTGTTTGGTTGTGTATTTATCAGCAGCATGAAGAGAAACTGCAAGGAGGGCCTTCTGCACCCATAGAGGGTGAGTCTCTGTTCTCTTTTGTGGAAGAAGAGAATATTTTTAGTCCAAGCTTTTTGAATATCCAATCCTACTCCAATCCTGTTATGGGCCTTGTATGGCTTTCTTGTGGCCCTAAATCTCTCTCTTCTTCCAGGAGTCTTTAAGGACACGCTGGTTCTCTCAGCCCAGCCCAGTGCTATGGTGCCTTTAGGAGGAAGTGTGACCCTTTATTGTGGTTTGCCAAGCACCTATGACACGTTTCTTCTGTCCAAAGGAGAAAAACTGGTCTCCATCCAAGACTCCATCCAAGAAGGTCAGGAAGGCTTCCACATATCTCCCGTCTCCCAGGCCCACAGGGGGATGTACAGATGCTACGCTTCTGTCAATGACTCCTGCCACAAATGATCAGCTCCAAGTAATATCCTGGAGGTCATTGTCACAAGTAGGAATTTGAGGTCCCACTAAAGACCTCTGAACCCGAAGAGCCCGGGTGGCTTCTTTTTGCCAGGCAATTTTAGGATGTGTGTGGTGCAGGTTTTACTGTTTTGATGTGGTGAAGCCAAGGACTTGGGAGTGACAGAGAAGGAGAGAAAGTTCCTGGGAAGAGGGGTATGAGCAAGGCTACAGGGTAAACAGGGTTGGCCATAGAGTAAGTGGGGTTGGCCACAGTTGCAGAAGGAATGAAGGGAAATGGGGTGAGGAGCCATTACTGTAGCCTCCAAGGTTTCCCTTAGGCAAGCAGGTATCAGATCATCTCATTTTCTTTCTTTCATGTATGTATGGGGTGTGCATATATGTGTGTTGTGTGTTGCATGTGTGTATGTGTCCATGAGTACACTTGAATGTGTGGGAGACCCAAGGCTGATATCAGGAATCATTTTGGTCACTCTTCCACCTTGTTGTGAACCAGGGTCTCTAATTAAACCCATGGTATGTCACTAGTCTGACTAGCCAGCTTGTTCTAGGGATTTCTAGGTTTGTTTTTCAGGGCTGGAATTATAGCACCACAACCACTTGTATTTCAAGGTGGGCTTAAATCATTGAAACATCTCCCCAGTCCCCAGATCTCCTCATTTGAATAGATTCATTGTCTCTGGGGTGCAGGGACTGCATAGAGGCAGAGAAATATGACTACTTAGTAGCTGACTGTCAGAGGAAGTGGGTGGGATCATGCTCTCTGGATACATGGGACTGGTAACAAACACTGCTTTCACTGCTGTCCAGGAATCCATGGCAGGGATAGTTTCCTGATGGCCAGTAGGGACCCAAGACACCCAAGCACCAAAACACAGAAAATGGGCTGGAGTAATAGCTCAGTGGTCAAGCCTTTGCCTGAAAAAGCAAAAGGACCTGAGCTCAGATACCAGATCCCAAGTAAAAACACTGGGCAGAAATGGCAGTAGTCTGCACTTCCGGTCCTGGAAGGCAGAGCCTGGGAAACCCCAAATCAAAGCAGTAAAGAAGTAGAGCAATCCAGGATGACTTCCAAAGTCACCCTAGGGCTCCATAGGCATATGAATTGTCCTCTCATACACCTACACACACACACACACACACACACAAAGAACACAGAAAATGGGCTGGGAAGATGGTTCAGTGGTTAAGGCCTTTGTTTTGCAAGCAAAAGGACCTGAGTTTGGATCCCAGATTCTATGTAAAAACACTAGATGGAAATGTTGATAGTCTGTACTTCCAGTCCGGGAAGGCAGAGCCTGGGAAACCCCAGAGTAAAGCAATAAGGAGGTAGAGCAATTCAGGATGATTCCCAAAGTCACTCTTGGGCCTTCTCAGTTGCATACACTCAAGTGTCCTCTTCTATATCCATAAGCATCTACACACATGTAAAACAAACAAACAAACAAACAAACATGCACAGAAAATAAGAAAACATAGCTAAATCCTGAGCACAGTTAATACCTCCAGGGGACTGAAGATCATATGGGAGGGGGATGTAGAGAGGCAAAACCCTGATACTCACTCCCCCACATGCAGCCAGGGGCTGTCAGGAGTTTCCCCAGTGAGGCCAGTTTTGAAGGATGAGTTGGAGTTTGTGAGCAGATGAGAGAGAGGGAATCCTTGGGAGCCCCGTGGCAGAGACAAGAGTCAAGGAGAAGACAGAAGTACCACCAGCAGCTTGGAGAAGACAGAAGTACCACCAGCAGCTTGGAAACAGCATTGTGGCCAAAGGGAGGAAAAAGGAAGTGGGAGGGCTTTACGGATCCCTCTTAGATGGCTTAGGAGGTTACGGTGACCAGCAGTCAGGAGGGAGGCCCATGATGATGAAAGAAGATAACATAGAAAATTGTCAGATTGTCTGTTGGACCCTAAGTTTATGTCTGCAGTTGGAAACTTCCTCCTGGGTAGAGTATGTTAGTGATTTAGCCAGGTGGTGATTGGTTTCCCAAGGGACGTGTGCCAATATATCTAAGGAATCTTCTACTTTGTGTCTTTTTACCGATGTGGCTGAGTTTAGTAAGAATATGTATTTTCTTTTTTTGTACGTGTGTGTACAAGAGGACACTTCAGTGTGTGTGCCTGTGGAAGCTCAAGGGTGACGTCAGGAATCATGCCGGATTGCTCTATCTCCTAATTGTTTTGCTCAGGGGTTTCCTAGGCTCTGCTGTCCAGGTTCAGAGCTGCAGCTGCCATTTCCTCCTGGCAATACATCTAGGTATTTTTAAAGTGTGGTGTGAATTAGTGATTTCTTTTGATATGTATGTGTTTGTGTGTGTGTGTACTTGAATGTACATGTGTGCTCATAGGTATATGTGTACACATATATGCCTGCGGAGATCAGAGATAAATGACATGTATATTTCTTTTTTTATAAATTAATTTTTTTCCACTCATACAAACTTAATAGGTATTCCAGTCTCCTCCCTCCCTCCACTTCTCTCTGGATCCCTTTGTTCCCTTCTCCCCTTTTCCCTTTCCTTTCCCTCCCTCCCTTTCTCCCATTGCCCCCTCTCCCCTCCCCATCCCTGGAGCATCCTTTTTTTTTTAATACATTTTTTATTATTATTTCAGCTCATACAAACTTAATAGGTACACCAGTTCCCTCCCTCCCTCCTCCTCCCCCGAACCCCCTGCTCCCCTCCCCTCACCCCTCCTCCCCATTCCCATGTCCTCCCGCCCCAATTCCCAGAGAGTCCTATAATGTGCATCCCTGACTCTCCTCGGGCCCTCCTCTCGATGACATACAAGGACCCAGTGGCATTTCCCTAACCCTTTCCCTGTTCCCCTTAACATAGGAACACTGCTGGCTGCCAATCCTTGCCTCCAAGCATGGTGCCTTTAGCAGATGCTAGACTTTGTGAGGTCAATAGTGTGTTGGACATTGCGCAGGGCATGCAAAGTCCAATTATGATTGCTTCGGCCCTAACTAGTGTGGAGTATCTTGCAAAACATTGCTCCTTCCATCCTTTTGCTCTTACCCTCTTACCGCCCCCTCTTCCGCAAATTTCCCTAGCTCAGGATGGGGAGAGATTAGTCTGGCCAGTTCTAGGTGGTTGATATAGAGTCTTGAAGTTCGGATTGTGGTTTGTTGATTTTCTTTGGCAGTTTTTGCTGCTCCTGCAATGCTCTTACCTCCATCCTGCTGGGCACTGTATGTCACCCCCTGGCCAGAGCAAAAAAGCTGTTAAACTGGAGTCTTATATAAGAGCACATTCAAGGGTAATGTAATAAAATGGGAACCACAGTGAGGGGGGGTCTATCACCCATTTGCAAAATGATACTTTTTATCTGCCAGACATATGCCCCTCCCCTTCTGTTGAGATCATACCCCCTTAATTGTAAATGATCAGGAACGAAGGTCTGTGAACTTAACCGGTGCACATTACTATTTGCAGTCCTTGATGAGGCCTGTTTTTCTCACGTAACATGGTCACTTCTCTCCTTGTTTCTGGTGTGGCCTTCCAACCCCATCCCTCCTGTTCATAATCCTTGCAATTACTGTGGGTAATACATAGATTACCTATGAGTGTCCAAGGTGGGCTGGGTGGGTTTGGTATAGACCTAGGGAGTACATATGGTGCTTAATTTTCTGGGTTTGAGACTTCACCTTAATAATTTTTTTTCTAATGACATCCATTTCCCGGCAAATTCCAGTAATTCATCCTTTTTGATAGCTGAGTAGTACTCCATTGTATAGATGTACCAAAGTTTCCTTATCCACTCGTCACTGTTGGACATTTGGGTGATTCCATGACTTTGCTATTGTAAACATTGCTGCTATGAACATGGTCGTGCTTGTGCATGAGGTGAACCTCTGCTGTAGGGGGGTTATTCCCAAAAGTGGAATAGCAGGGTCATATGGCATTTCAATCTTTAATTCTTTTTTTTTTTAATTTTTTTTTTTTTTAAAATTTAATTATACATTTTAAATTTTTTACCAGTTCCCTCCCTCCCCCCCTCTCCCCCTCCCCTTCCCCAGTGCCCCCCCCCCAATTCCCAGAGAGTCCTTATGTGTACGCCAACTCTCCACTGGGTCCTCTCTCCGATGACATTAAGGACCCAGTGGCATTTCCATAAGCCCTTTCTCTTGTTCCCCTTAAGCATAAGATCACTACTATGGCTGTCAATCCCTTGCCTCCAGGGGTCGGTGCCTTAACAGAGGCTAGACTTATGAGGGCAACAGTGCGCTGGACATTGCGCAGGGCATGCAAAGTCCCACTGATTGCTTTGGCCCCAACTATTGTTGAGAATTTGCAAATCGTTGCTCCTCCCATCCTTTTGCCTTACAATCTTACCCGCCCCCTCTTCCGCAAATGTCCCTGACTCCAGGATGGGGAGAGATTAGGCGTCCTAGTTCTATGTGGATTGATATAGAGTCTCTGAAGTCTGGATTGTGGTTTGTTGATTTCTTTTGCAGTTTTGCTGCCTGCATTCCCTTCACTCCATTCGCTGGGACGTATGTCACCCCCTGGCCAGAGACAAAAAGCTGTTAAACTGGAGTCTTGTTGTAATAGCACATTCAAGGGTAGATTATATAGGATAGAAACCTCACTGAGGGAGGGGTCCATCACCCATTTGCAAAATGATTACTTTTTATCTGCTAGACTATATGCCTCCCCTTCTGGTAGATCAGAGAAACGTCTGTGAACTTAACCAGGTTTCTCATTACTACTGCAGACCTTGATAGGGCCATTTTCTCTGCTGTAACATGGTCTCCTCTCTCCTTGTTTTTGGTGTGGCCCTCCTAACCCATCTCTCTTGTTCAATCCTTGCAATTACTGTGTTACATAGGTTTACTTTTGAGTGTCTCAATGTGGGCTGGGTGAGTTTGGTACTAGGAGCACCTATTAGGGAGTACATACGGCGCTTAATTTTCTGGTTTGGGATACTTCACTAATATAATTCTTTCTAATGACATCCATTTCCCAGCAATCCAGTATTCCATTTTTGATGGTGAGTAGTACTCCATTGTATAGATGTACCACAGTTTCCTTATTCCACTCGTCAACTGTTGGACATTTGGTTGATTCCATGACTGGCTAGTAAACAGTGCGGCTATGAACATGGTCGAGCTTGGGCTATCGAGGCGAACCTCTGCTGCATGGGGGGTTATTCCCAAAAGTGGGATAGCAGGGTCATAGGCATTTCAATCTTTAATTTCTTAAGAATCTCCAGACGGCTGCCAGAGTGCGTGATGAGCCTGCATCCCACCAACAATGTAGGAGAGTTCCCCTCTCTCCAAATCCTCTCCACATTTGTCGTTGTTTGTATTGTGGATTTTTGCCATCCTGACCGGGGTGAGATGATATCTCAGGGAGTTTTGATTGCATTTCCTGATGGCGAAGGAAGTGGAGCATTTTTAAGATAAGTTAGACATTTTAATTCATCCTGGTAAAGTTTCTTTGAAGTTCCAGGGCCATTTTTAATTGGGCCATTGGTTTCCTTGGTGTTTATTTTCAAGTTCTTTGTGCACTCTGGACAGTAGAGCTCTGTCAGATTTGGTTAGTGAAGATTCTCCCATTCTGTGGGTTGCCTTTGGAGCTCTGTGGACAATCTCTTTACTGAACAGAAGCCTTAAATTTCACAAGATCCCAACGTTTGAGATTGGTAGCAGTGACTGTGCCATTGGATGTCTGTTTAGGAAGTGTTGGCCTAGCCCAATCAGCTCGAGGGATTTCCCTATCCTTTCAACTATGGTTTTTAAAGTCCTGGCCTGATATCAAGGTCCTTGATCCATTTGGAATTAAGTCTTGTACATGGTGACAAGTACGGGTCCAGCTTTAATCTCTGCATGTGGAGATCCAGTTTTGCCAGCACCATTTGTTGAAATGCTGTTCTTTTTCCATTGGATTCTTTGGGCCCCTTTGTCAAAGACCAAATGGCTGTAACTTGTGGGCATATCTGGGTCTTCAATCCTTATCCATTGATCGTGTGTCTATTTTGGAGCCAGTACAGGCTGTCTTTAAACTAGGGATTTGTAGTATAGACTAGGTTTGGTATGGTAATACCTCAAGCTGTGTTTTTGTTACTCAGGATTGTTTTTGCTATCCTGGGTCTTTTTGTGCCTCCATATGAACTTTGAGATTGTTGTCAACTTCTTTGAAGAATTGCTTTGGATTTTGATTGGTATAGCATGAATCTGTATATTGCCTTTGGTAGGATGGCATTTTTAAATGTTGATTCTGCCAATCCAGGAACAAGGGAGGTCTTCCACCTCTGGTGTCTTCTGCTATTTCTTTCTTTAGGGTTTTAAAGTTTTCATTGTAAAGGTCTTTTACCTCCTTGGTTAGGTTTATACCAAGGTATTTCATTTTTTTAGGGGTTATAGTAAAGGCATGGTTTCTCTCAAGGTTTTTTCACTTTTCATTCGGGCATAGGAAGGCCCTGATTTTTGCACATTTATTTTGTATCCTGCCACCCTGCTGAACTTCTCAATTAGTTCCAGGAGCTTCCTGGTGGAGTTTTTGGGATCCCTACGGAAAGATCATGTCATCTGCAAATAGGGATAGCTGGATTTCTTCCTTGCCGATTTGAATCCCTCTTATGTCCCTTTCTTGTCTTAGGGCTTCAGCTAAGACTTCAAGTACAATATTGAATAGAAGTGTGAAGTGGACACCTTGTCTAGTTCCGATCGAAGTGGGAATGCTTCCAATTGTTCCCCATGGAGCATAATCCTTGCTGTGGGCTTGTTGATACAGCTTTTATTATATTGATAAAGGTCCTTCCATTCCTACTGTCTCTAGCGTTTTGATCATAAAAGGCTGTTGGATCTTGTCAAAACTTTTTCTGCATCTATCGAGAGTATCATGTGGTCTTGGACTTGGACTGGTTTTACATGATGATTACATTTATTGATTTGCGTATGTGGAACCAACCTTGTGTGCCGGGGATGAAGCCTACTTGTCCCCATGAATATCTTTTTAATATGTTTTTGAATCCGATTTGCTAAGACTTTGTTGAGAATCTTTGCGTCTGTGTTCACAGGAGATCGGCCTAAGTTTTTTTTTAAGTGAATCTTTATTAGGTTTTGGGATTAAAACGATATTAGCTTCATAGAAGGAATTTGGATGTGTTCCTTCCTTTGCTATTTGATGGAACAGTTTAAGGAGTATTGGTTATAACTCCTTAAATGTCTGGTAGAACTCTGTGCTGAATCCATCTGGTCCAGGACATTTTTTGGTGGGAAGATTGGAGATTACTCCTCATTCCTTTATGTTTAGGACATTTAAATAATTCACAACTTCCGGATTCAATTTAGGTAAGTTGTTTACTTAAATTCATCCATCTCTTTTGTGTTGTCAAACTCACAGAGTAAAGTTTTTAATATGATGTATAATCTCTGGATTTTGGGTACTGTAGTGATAACTCCATGTTCATTTCTAATTTGTTAATTTGGGTTTTCTCTCTCTTGCTTTTGGTTATTTAGCTAGGGGTTTATCAATCTTTTGATTTTTTCAAAGAACCAGCTTTTTGATTGGTTGATTTTTTCTATCGTTTTCTTATCCGATTTCAGATATTTCTCCCCTATTTTGCTACTCTTCTCTTCTACTCTTTTGGGATCAGATTGCTCTAGTTTTCTTAAAGCTTTAAGCGCATGTTTATTGTTTATTTCTGATGTTTCCTTTTTTGATGTAGGCATTAAGCAGCTTATGAACAGCTTTCATTGTGTCCCAGAGATTTTGGTAGATTGTATTTTTCGTTATCATTCACTTTCAGGAATCTTGAATTTCCTTTTTAATTTCTTCCTGAATCCAGTCTCATTCAGCATCATAGTGTTAAGTTTCCAGGAGTTAGTGTATTTTCTCTTGTTTGATTGTTGTGGATTGTCCAGCTTTAGGCCGTGGGTGGTCGATAGGGAACAGGTTAGAATTCAACTTTCTTGTATATGTGTAGATTCGTTTTGTGGCCAATATGTGATCTATTTTGGGAGAAGTTCCGTGTGCTGCTGAGAAAAATGTGTATTCTTTGGTGCGTGGGGGAAAGTTGATAGAGATCTGTGAGGTCATTTCTTCAGGGTTTGATTAAGTTCCAAAGTGTCTCTTTAAGCTTTTGACCTGTTGATCTATCCCAGGTAGAGAGGCGGTGTTTGAAGTCCCCAAGAATTATGTTTGGGGTTGATTTCTTGCTTTAGACGTGTTAGGGTTTTCTTAATGAATGTGGAGGGGCCCGTATTGGGTTGCATATATGTTCAGTATTGTGAAATCTTCCTGGTGAATTGTACCTGTGACTAAAATGTAGTATCCTCCGTGTCCTTATAATTTTTTTTGGTTAAATCCACTTTTCTGATACATAATGGCTACCCCGCCTGTTTTCTGCTTCCATTTGCTTGTAGCATGTTGACCAGCCTTTTTTTTAGAGGTGCCTATCTTTTGTGGTAGATGGGTTTCCTGCAGGCAGCAGATTGATGGATTGTGATTTTTAATCCAATTTGTAATCTGTGTCTCTTGATGGTGAGTTAATTCCATTAACATTTAGTGTTATAATGGAGAAACTATTTAATTCCAGACATTTATTATGTTTAGTATTTTATAAGTATATTGCTTCCTTTTAATGGTGTTATACTTCCTTCTGTTTCTCCTGGATATGCCTGTTTTTTTCTTCACGCTGAGTATCATTTCTAGCATTTGAAGGCCTGGTTTGGTGGCCATGTACCCTTCAAGTTGTCTTTGTGCTGGAAATTTTTCTTTCTCCCTCGATATGACTGATAGTTTTGCAGGTAAATCAGCCTGGGTTGACATTTTTGCTCATTCAATACTGAAGTATGTCTCTCCACCTCTTGCTTTTACTGTTTCGACTGAGAAGTCATTTGTTATTTTAATAGGTTTGCCTTAAAATGTGACTTGTTTTTTCTCTCCTGGAAGCTCTCAGCACCAGTTCTTTTACTTGAATGTGGAGTGTGTACTTTATTTGCCGGGTGTGCTTCTTTTGGTCGTATCTGTTGGGGTGCGGAATGCCTCTTATTGATGGGCCTCTCTTTTTTAGTGAGAAAGTTTTCCTTGATGATGTTTGAAAAATTCCTCAGGGGTGGTATTTGAGATTCTTTGCTCGTATTCCATGAAACGCATGTTAGGCTTCTCAGGGTGTCCCATATCTCTGATATTTTCTCTCAAATATCTTTTGTTTAACAACCTCTCCATTGAGCGGGTTAGTACTCCCACTTTATCTTTCAAGGTCTGAAATTCTTGTTTTCTGCTTCATTAGTTCTGTTGAATAGACCTCTGTGGTTCTGGGTGAAGATAACTTGTCTTTTAGCTCGTTTTAAACTCTGCTTGAGTTGTTTTAACTGCCTATGCCACTTTTTGTTTCTTGCACGTTTTTTCAACTCTTCCAGAGTCTGTGTGTTTCCTCTTCAGAGCGATTGATTCGATATGTAATCCTCCCGGATTTCCTCTTTCATAGTTGAACATGGTAATGATCATATTTTGAAGTCGTTATCCTGGGTCAGGCTTTCTTGGCCTTTTCCGGGTTTTTCGTGTTGGAGTCAACATTATGGGATTTTTCTTCAGTGGGAAATTGTTTACTTGAGTGTTGTCTCATAGATTTGCACTTTGACTTTGGGCATTGTCATTTTATCTCTTAAGATCTCTCAATTTCACTAAACTGAATTATTTGGCCTAGGGGTACTGGTGGGCGGGGCCCGAACGGGGACTTACCTAGGCGCGGGGTGAGGCCCGGGTGGACCGCGCGAGGGGCGGAGCGGGGTGGGGTGAAAAGGGAGGATGGGCGCATGGGTGTGGAGCTATTTAACCCGAGGGCAGCTGGGGCGGGCCGGGCGCAGGGGGAGGTCCTCCTCGTCCCTCGACCCCCGCGCGGCTCCGGCTGGATGGTGGGAGTCGGAGCCGGGTCCCTGTGGGCTGACCTGGGGTCCTAGAGCGCGCGGTGAGGCCCGGCTTGATCGCGCGTGCGCGTCCGGACAGGCGGAGCGGGGTGGGGTGAAAAGGGACCTCAATCTTTAATTTCTTTAAGAATCTCCATATGGCTCGCCAGAGTGGCTGTATGAGCCTGCATTCCCACCAGCAATGTAGCAGAGTTCCCCCTCTCCCACATCCTCTCCAACATGTTTGGTGTTTGTATTGTGGATTTTTGCCACCTGACCGGGGGGAGATGATATCTCAGGAAATTTTGATTTGCATTTCCTGATGGCTAAGGAAGTGGAGCCATTTTTTTTCAGATATTTGTTAGACAGTTTAATTTCGTCCCGGGTAAGTTCTTTGAAGTTCCAGGGCTCATTTTTTTTAATTGGGCCATGGTTTCCTTGGTGTTTAGTTTTCTAAGTTCTTTGTGCACTCTGGACAGCAGAGCTGTATCAGATGTGTGGTTAGTGAATTTTCTCCCACTGTGGGTTGCCTTTGAGCTCGTGTTACAATCTCTTATCTGAACAGAAGCTCTTTAATTCACAAGGTCCCACCTGTGGAGAGTTGGTAGCAGTGACTGTGTTATTGGATGTCTTTTTAGGAAATGTTGGCCAGCCCAATCAGCTCGGGGAGTTCCCTATCCTTTAAACTATGGTTTCATAGTCTCTGGCTGATATCAAGGTCCTTGATCCATTTGGAATTAAGTCTTGTACATGGTGACAATACGGGTCCAGCTTTAATCTTCTGCATGTGGAGTCCAGTTTTGCCAGCACCATTTGTTGAAAATGCTGTTCTTTTTCCATTGGATTCTTGGACCGCTTTGTCAAAGACCAAATGGCTGTAACTTTGTGGGCTATATCTGGGTCTTCAATCCTATCCATTGATCTGTGTGTCTATTTTGGAGCCAGTACCAGGCTGTCTTTATAACTATGGATTTGTGGTATAGACTTAGGTTTGGTATGGTAATACCTCCAGCAGTGTTTTGTGTACTCGATTGTCTTTGCTATCCTGGGTCTTTTGTGCCTCCATATGACTTGAGATTGTTTGGTCAACTTCTGGAAGAATTGCTTTGGGATTTTGATTGGTATAGCATGTTTGTATTGCCTTTGGTAGGATGGCCTTTTACGATGTTGATCTGCCAATCCAGGAACAGGGGAGGTCTTTTCCACCTTCTGGTGTCTTCTGCTATTTCTTTCTTTAGGGTTTTAAGTTTTCATTGTAAAGGTCTTTTACCTCCTTGGTTAGGTTTATACCAAGGTATTTCATTTTTTTTTAGGGGCTATAGTAAGGGGTTGTTTTCTCAAGGCTTTTTCACTTCTTTCATTCTGGGCTATAGGAAGGCCTCTGATTTTTGCACATTTATTTTGTATCCTGCCACCCTGCTGAACTTCTCAATTAGTTCCAGGAGCTTTCTGGTGGAGTTTTTTGGGATCACTCAGGTATAAGATCACGTCATCTGTAAATAGGGATAGCTTGACTTCTTCCTTGCCGATTTGATCACTTTTATGTCCCTTTTCTTGTCTATGGCTTCAGCTAAGACTCAAGTACAATATTGAATAGAAGTGGTGAGAGTGGACAGCCTTGTCTAGTTCTGATCGAAGTGGGAATGCTTCCAATTGTTCCCCTGAGCATAATCCTTGCTGTGGGCTTGTTGTATACAGTTTTATTATATGATAATAAAGGTTCTTTCCATTCCTACTGTCTCTAGCATTTTTGACCATAAAGGCTGTTGGATCTTGTCAAAAGCTTTCGTGCACATCGAGAGTATCATGTGGTTGGGACTTTGGACTGGTTTACATTGAATTACATTTATTGATTTGCGTATGTGAACCAACCTTGTGTGCCGGGGATGAAGCCTACTTGGTCCCTGTGAATGATCTTTTTAATGTGTGTTTTGAATCCGATTTGCTAAGACTTTGTTAGAATCTTTGCGTCGTGTTCAAGAGAGATAAGCCTATAGTTTTCTTTTTTTTAATTTTTATATATATTATTTATTCAACTGTGTGCATATGCGTGTGTAGTGTGTGCGTGCGCGTGTGCCTGGTGTGTGTGCAGAACCACGGACGAATTCGTGAACCACCATGGACGCCTCCAACTCCTTCAGCCCCGGGATTCACAGGCTTTCGCCTAACGGACCAGAAGCGCAGGTCGCCCCCCGGCTTTCCCGCTGGCATCTAACGTGGGATCTGGGATCCGAACTCAGGACCTTCCCCGCCTGCAAGGCGGAGGCTAAACCCCTGAGCCACCTCTCCAGCCCCTATAGTTTTCTTTTTTAGTAAGAAGTGATCGTTATTAGTTTTGGGATTAAAACGATATAGCTTCAAGAAGGAATTTGGTAGTGTTCCTTCCTTTGCTATTGATGGAAAAGTTTAAGGAGTATGGTATTACTAACTCCTTAAATGTCTGGTAGACTCTGGCTGAATCCATCTGGTCCAGGACATTTTTTGGTGGGAAGATTGGAGATTACTTCTTCCATTTCCTTATATGTATAGGACTATTTAAATAATTCACAACTTCCTGATTCAATTTAGGTAAGTTGTGTTTTACTTAGAAATTCATCCATCTCTTTTGTGTTGTCAAACTCCACAGAGTATAAGTTTTTGAAATATGATGTTATTTCTCTGGATTTTGGGTACTGTAGTGAAACTCCATGTTCATTTCTGATTTTGTTAATTTGGGTTTCTCTCTCCGCTTTGGTTAATTTAGCTAGGGTGTATCAATCTTATTGTTTTTTTCAAAGAACCAGCTTTTTTGACTGGTATTTTTTTTCTATCGTTTTCTAATCTCGATTTCAGATATTTCTCCCCTTATTTGCTAATCCTCTCTTCTACACTTTTGGGATCAGATTGCTCTAGTTTCTCTAAAGCTTTTAGCTGCATGTTTAAGTTGTTTATTTGTGCTGTGTCAATTTTTTTGATGTAGGCAAAAGCTATGAATTTACCTCTTAGAACAGCTTTCATTATTGTGTCCCAGAGATTTTTGGTAATTTGTATTTTCGTATCATTCGCTTTCAGGAAACTTGAATTCCTTTTTAATTTCTTCTTCCTGAATCCAGTTCTCATTCAGCATCATAGGGTTAAGTTTCCAGGAGTTAGTGTATTTTCTCTTGTTTGATGTGTTGTTTGATGTCCAGCTTTAGGCCGTGGTGGTCTGATAGGCACAGGTTAGAATTTCAACTTTCTTGATATGTGTAGATTCGTTTTGTGGCCCAATATGTGATCTTTTGGAGAAAGTTCCATGCTGCTGAGAAAAATGTGTATTTTTGGTGTGTGGGTGAAAAGTTTCGATAGAGATCTGTAAGGTCCCATTTCTTTAAGGGTTGATAAGGTCCAAAGTGTCTCTGTAAGCTTTTGACCTGTGATCTATCCCAGGTTTGAGAGGGCGGTGTTGAAGTCCCCAGGAATTATGGTTGGGGTTGATTTCTTGCTTAGACGCTGTAGGGTTTTCTTAATGAATTGGGGCCCGTATGGGGTGCATATATGTTCAGTATGTGTGAAGTCTTCCTGGTGAATTGTACCTGTGACTAAAATGTAGTATCCATCCGTGTCTCTTAATTTATTTATTTGTTTTTTATTAATATTTTTAATTATTATTTCAGCTCATACAAATTATAGGTACACCAGTTCCCTCCCTCCCTCCTCCTCCCTGTACCCCGTGCCTCCCCTCCCCACCCTCTCCCTCCCATCCCCCAGTGCCTCCCGCCCCAATTCCCAGAAGTTCCTTTCTTGTGCATGCCTGATTTTCCTCTGGGCCCCTCCTCTCCGATGACGTACAAGGACCCAGTGGCCTTCCCTGAACCCTTCCCGTGTTCCCCTTAGGTATAGAACACTGCTGTGGCTGCCAATCCTTTTGCCTCCAGGGATCTTGGTGCTTTAGCAGATGCTAGACTTTTGTGAGGTCAGCATGTGTTGGACAATGCGCAGGGCATGCAAAGTCCAATTAGATGCTTCAGCCCTAACTAGTATGGAGTATCTTACATATTATTGCTCCTCCCATCCTTTTGCTCTTACCCTCTTACCCACGCCCCTCTTCTTCTGCAAATTTACCTGAGCTCAAGAGGGGGAGAGATTAAGCTGGCCTAGTTCTAGTTGGTTGATATAGAGTCTTGAAGTTTGGATTGTGGTTTGTTGATTTTCTTTGGCAAGTTTTGTGAGGCTCCTGCAATGCCCTTCACTCATCCTGGTGGGCATTGTATGTTACCTTCTGGCCAGAGACAAAAGCTGTCAACTAGAGTCTTGTGATAAAAGCACATTCAAAGGTAGATGTAATAAAGTGGAAACCACAGTGAGGGAGGGGGTCAATCACCCATTTGCAAAATGGGTACTTTTTATCTGCCAGGACTATTATGTCACCCTCTTCTAGTGAGATCATTTACCCCCTCAGTAGTAAATGATCAGGAACCAAAAGTCTGTGAGCTAATCAGATGTCTCATTACTTTATTGGGTCCTTGATGGAGGCCTATTTCTCTGCTGTAACATGGTCCCTTCTCTCCTTGTTTCCTGGTTGTGGCCCTCCTACCCCATCCCTCCTGTCATAATCCTTGCAATTACTGTCTCTAGGTGGGCTGGGTGGGTTTGGTACTAGGAGCCACCTATTAGGGAGTACATACGGTGCTTAATTTTCTGGGCCTGGGATACTTCACTTAATATAATTGTTTCTAATGACATCCATTTCCCGGCAAATTCCAGTAATTCATCATTTTTTTAAACATTTTTTATTATTATTTCCGCTCATACAAACTTAATAGGTAGACCAGTTCCCTCCCCCCTACTCTTCCCCCCCGAACCCCCTGCTTCCCCTCCCTCCCTCCCCATCTCCCAGTGCCTCCCCCACAATTCCCAGAAAGTCCTTTATTGTATATGCCTAACTCTCCTCTTGGTCCTCCTTTCCAATGACGTAAAAGGACCCAGTGGCATTTCCCTGAACCCTTTCTTGTGTTACCCTTAAGCATAGGAACACTACTGTGGCCATCAATCCCTTGCCTCCAAGGATCTTGGTGCCTTTAGCTGGTTAGACTTTGTGAGGTCAATAGTGTGACGGACATGGCACAGGGCATGCAAAGTCCTATTATGATTGCTTCAGCCCTATCTAGTGTGGAGACTCTTCAAATCATTGCTCCCCCCATCCTTTTGCTCTGACAATCTTACCGCCCCTCTTCCGCAAATGTCCCGAGCTTCAGGATGGGGGAGATTAGGCTTCTTAGTTCTATGTGGATGATATAGTCTCTGAAGTTCTGGATTGTGGTTTGTTGATTTTCTTTTGCAGTTTTGCTGCTCCTGCAATGCCCTTCACTCCATCGTGATGGGCACTGTATGTCACCCCCTGGTCAGAGACAAAAACTGTTAAACTGGAGTCTTGTTATAATAGCACATTCAAGGGTAGATGTAATAAAACAGGAAACCTCGGTGAGGGAGGGATCAGTCACCCATTTGCAAAATGATCTTTTTCGCTGCCAGACTATATGCCCTCCCCTTTGGTGAGATCATACCCCCTCAGGTGTAAATGATGAGGAACTAAGTCTGTGAACTTAACCAGGTGTCACATTACTTACTTGCATTCCTTGAGGAGGCCGATTTTCTCTGCTGTAACATGGTCCCCTCTTTCCTTGTGTCTGGTGTGGCCCTCCTAACCCCATCCTCTCTGTTCATAATCCTTGCAATTACTGTAGTTTCATAGGTTTACTTTTGAGTGTCTCAATGTGCGCTGGGTGAGTTTGGTACTAGGAGCCACCTATTAGGGAGTACATATGGCGCTTAACTTTCTGGGATTGGGATACTTCACTTAATATAATTGTTTCTAATGACATCCATTTCCCAGCAAATTCCAGTAATTCATCCTTTTTGATAGCTGAGTAGTACTCCATTGTATAGATGTACCAAAGTTTCCTTATCCACTTGTCAACTGTTGGACATTTGGGCTGATTCCATGACTTTGCTATTGTAAACAGTGCTGCTATGAACATGGTCGTGCTTGTGCTATCGAGGTGAACCTGTGCTGTATGGGGGGTTATTCCCAAAAGTGGAATAGCAGGGTCATATGGCATTTCAATCTTTAATTTCTTTAAGAATCTCCATATGGCTCGCCAGAGTGGCTGTATGAGCCTGCATTCCCACCAGCAATGTAGCAGAGTTCCCCTCTCTCCACATCCTCTCCAACATTTGTTGTTGTTTGTATTGTGGATTTTTGCCATCCTGACCGGGGTGAGATGATATCTCAGGGAATTTTTGATTTGCATTTCCCTGATGGCTAAGGAAGTGGAGCATTTTTTTCAGATATTTGTTAGACAGTTTAATTTCGTCCCTGGTAAAGTTTCTTTGAAGTTCCAGGGCTCATTTTTTAATTGGGCCATTGTTTCCTTGGTGTTTAATTTTCTAAGTTCTTTGTGCACTCTGGACAGCAGAGCTGTCAGATGTGTGGTTAGTGAAGATTTTCTCCCATTCTGTGGGTTGCCTTTGAGCTCGTGTTAGCAATCTCTTTATCTGAACAGAAGCTCTTTAATTTCACAAGGTCCCAACTGTTGAGAGTTGGTAGCAGTGACTGTGTTATTGGATGTCTGTTTAGGAAAGTGTTGGCCTAGCCCAATCAGCTCGAGGGAGTTCCCTATCCTTTCAACTATGGTTTTTAAAGTCTCTGGCCTGATATCAAGGTCCTTGATCCATTTGGAATTAAGTCTTGTACATGGTGACAAGTACGGGTCCAGCTTTAATCTTCTGCATGTGGAGATCCAGTTTTGCCAGCACCATTTGTTGAAGATGCTGTTCTTTTTCCATTGGATTCTTTGGGCCCCTTTGTCAAAGACCAAATGGCTGTAACTTTGTGGGCTTATATCTGGGTCTTCAATCCTTATCCATTGATCTGTGTGTCTATTTTGGAGCCAGTACCAGGCTGTCTTTATAACTATGGATTTGTAGTATAGACTTAGGTTTGGTATGGTAATACCTCCAGCAGTGTTTTTGTTACTCAGGATTGTTTTTGCTATCCTGGGTCTTTTGTGCCTCCATATGAACTTTGAGATTGTTTGGTCAACTTCTTTGAAGAATGCTTTGGGATTTGATGGTATAGCATTGAATTTGTATATTGCCTTTGGTAGGATGGTCATTTTTACAATGTTGATTCTGCCAATCCAGGAACAAGGGAGGTCTTTCCACCTTCTGGTGTCTTCTGCTATTTCTTTCTTTAGGGTTTTAAAGTTTTCATTGTAAAGGTCTTTTACCTCCTTGGTTAGGTTTATACCAAGGTATTTCATTTTTTTAGGGGCTATAGTAAGTGGGATTGTTTCTCTCAAGGCTTTTTCACTTCTTTCATTCTGGGCATATAGGAAGGCCTCTGATTTTTGCACATTTATTTTGTATCCTGCCACCCTGCTGAACTTCTCAATTAGTTCCAGGAGCTTCCTGGTGGAGTTTTTGGGATCACTCAGGTATAAGATCACGTCATCTGCAAATAGGGATAGCTTGACTTCTTCCTTGCCGATTTGAATCACTTTTATGTCCCTTTCTTGTCTTATGGCTTCAGCTAAGACTTCAAGTACAATATTGAATAGAAGTGGTGAGAGTGGACAGCCTTGTCTAGTTCCTGATCGAAGTGGGAATGCTTCCAATTGTTCCCCATTGAGCATAATCCTTGCTGTGGGCTTGTTGTATACAGCTTTTATTATATTGATAAAGGTTCCTTCCATTCCTACTGTCTCTAGCGTTTTGATCATAAAAGGCTGTTGGATCTTGTCAAAAGCTTTTTCTGCATCTATCGAGAGTATCATGTGGTCTTGGACTTTGGACTGGTTTACATGATGAATTACATTTATTGATTTGCGTATGTTGAACCAACCTTGTGTGCCGGGGATGAAGCCTACTTGGTCCCTGTGAATGATCTTTTTAATGTGTTTTTGAATCCGATTTGCTAAGACTTTGTTGAGAATCTTTGCGTCTGTGTTCATCAGAGAGATCGGCCTATAGTTTTCTTTTTTAAGTGAGTCTTTATTAGGTTTTGGGATTAAAACGATATTAGCTTCATAGAAGGAATTTGGTAGTGTTCCTTCCTTTGCTATTTGATGGAACAGTTTAAGGAGTATTGGTATTATTAACTCCTTAAATGTCTGGTAGAACTCTGTGCTGAATCCATCTGGTCCAGGACATTTTTTGGTGGGAAGATTTGAGATTACTTCTTCCATTTCCTTATATGTTATAGGACTATTTAAATAATTCACAACTTCCTGATTCAATTTAGGTAAGTTGTGTTTACTTAGAAATTCATCCGTCTCTTTTGTGTTGTCAAACTCCACAGAGTATAAGTTTTTGAAATATGATGTTATAATTCTCTGGATTTCTTGGGTATCTGTAGTGATAACTCCATGTTCATTTCTGATTTTGTTAATTTGGGTTTTCTCTCTCCTGCTTTTGGTTAATTTAGCTAGGGGTGTATCAATCTTATTGATTTTTTCAAAGAACCAGCTTTTTGACTGGTTGATTTTTTTCTATCGTTTTCTTATTCTCGATTTCAGATATTTCTCCTCTTATTTTGCTAATCTCCTCTCTTCTACTACTTTTGGGATCAGATTGCTCTAGTTTCTCTAAAGCTTTAAGCTGCATTGTTAATTTGTTTATTTCTGATGTTTCCTTTTTTTTTGATGTAGGCATTAAGAGCTATGAACAGCTTTCATTGTGTCCCAGAGATTTTGGTAAGTTGTATTTTCGTTATCATTCACTCTCAGGAAATCTTGAATTTCCTTTTTAATTTCTTCCTGAATCCAGTTCTCATTCAGCATCATAGTGTTAAGTTTCCAGGAGTTAGTGTATTTTCTCTTGTTTGATGTGTTGTGGATGTCCAGCTTTAGGCCGTGGTGGTCTGATAGGGCACAGGTTAGAATTTCAACTTTCTTGTATATGTGTAGATTCGTTTTGTGGCCTAATATGTGATCTATTTTGGAGAAAGTTCCGTGTGCTGCTGAGAAAAATGTGTATTCTTTGGTGCGTGGGTGAAAAGTTTGATAGAGATCTGTAAGGTTCATTTCTTTCAGGGTTTGATTGAGTTCCAAAGTGTCTCTGTTAAGCTTTTGACCTGTTGATCTATCCCATGTTGAGAGGGCGGTGTTGAAGTCCCCAAGAATTATGGTTTGGGGGTTGGTTTCTTGCTTTAGACGTTGTAGGGTTTTCTTAATGAATGTGGAGGGGCCCGTATTGGGTGCATATATGTTCAGTATTGTGAAGTCTTCCTGGTGAATTGTACCTGTGACTAAAATGTAGTATCCATCCGTGTCTCTTATAATTTTCTTTGGTTTAAAGTCCACTTTTTCTGATATCATAATGGCTACCCCTGCCTGTTTTCTGCTTCCATTTGCTTGTAGCATTGTTGACCAGCCTTTTATTTTTAGAGGGTGCCTATCTTTTGTGGTTAGATGGGTTTCCTGCAGGCAGCAGATTGATGGATTGTGATTTTTAATCCAAATTTGTAATCTGTGTCTCTTGATCAGTGAGTTAATTCCATTAACATTTAGTGTTATAATGGAGAAACTATTTTTAATTCCAGACATTTATTATGTTTAGTAGTTTTTATAAGTATATTGCTTCGCTTTTAATGGTGTTATACTTGCCTTCTGTTCTCCTGGATATGCCTGTTTTTTTCTTCAAGCTTGAGTATCATTTCTAGCATTTTTGAAGGCCTGGTTTGGTGGACATGTATCCCTTCAAGTTGTCTTTGTGCTGGAAGATTTTTCTTTCTCCCTCGATCATGACTGATAGTTTTACAGGATAAATCAGCCTGGGTTGACATTTTTGCTCATTCAATACTTGAAATATGTCTCTCCAAGCTCTTCTTGCTTTTACTGTTTTGACTGAGAAGTCATTTGTTATTTTAATAGGTTTACCTTTAAAAGTGACTTGTTTTTTCTCCCTTGAAGCTCTCAGCACCAGTTCTTTATCTTGAACGTGGAGTGTTTTGACTATTATTTGCCGTGGTGAGCTTCTGTTTTGGTCATATCTGTTTGGGGTGCGGAATGCCTCTGGGGCCTCTCTTTTTTAGGTGAGGAAAGTTTTCCTTGATGATTGTTTGAAAAATTTCCTCAGAGGTGGTATTTTGAGATTCTTGCTCAGGTATTCCATGAATACGCATGTTAGGCTTCTTCAGGGTGTCCCATATCTCCTGAATATTTCTCTCAAGTATCTTTTTGGCTTTAACAACCTTTTCCATTGAGCTGGTTAATACTCCCACTTTATCTTCAAGGTCTGAAATTCTGTTTTCTGCTTAGTTAGTTTTGCTGATAAGACTCTCTGTGGAATTCTGGGTTGAAGATAACTTGTCTTTTAGCTCAGTTTTAAACTCTGCTTGAGTCTGCTTTAACTGCTCTATGCCAGTTTTTGTTTCTTGCAGTTTTTCTCAACTCTTCCAAGTGTCTGTTGTGTTCCTCTTCAAAGTGATTGATTCGATTATGTAATTCCACCCGGATTTCCTCTTTCATAGTGTTGAACATGGTAATGATCATATTTTGAAGGTCGTTATCCTGGGTCAGGCTTTCTTGGCCATTTTCCATGGGTTTTTTCTGGTTGGAGTCTAACATTATGGGATTAATTCCTTCAGTGGGAGATTTGTTTACTTGAGTGTTGTTTCTCATAGATTTGCACTTTGACTTTGGCATTGTCGTTTTAACTCTTAAGATTTTCTTTCAATTTCTGTGCGTTTTTCACTAAACTGAATTATTTGGCCTGGGGTTTTGGGGGTGGGCGGAGACGGGGCTTACCTAGATCGAGGTGAGTCCAGGCTGGACCCCGCGCGTCCCAGCCGGCAAAGTGGGGGAAGGGAGGATTGGCCATCGGCCGGGCGCTATTTAACCTGGGGGATCTGGGGGCGGGCCTGGGTCCAAGGGTGTGTCCTCCTCCTCTCAGGCCCTGCGCAGTGGCTCCGGCTGGATGGTGGGAGGAGCTGGGTCCCTTGGGCGGCTTGCGGTTCTGGGGGTGGGCGGGACGGAACTTACCTAGGTCGAGGTGAGGCCCGGCTGGACTGTGCGCGCGTCCCTGGAGTGGGGGAAGGGCCCTGGAGCATCCTTTAGTGTGAATGTCAAGCTTCCCTCTGGATCCTCCACTCTAATGAGGTGTAAGGACTCAGTTACATTGCCTAGAGCCCTTTCTTGTGTTCCCCTTTAGTATAGGAACACTGTTGTGGCTGTTAATCCCTTGCTTCTAAGGATCTAGTGCCTGTGATCCATGCTAGACTTTAGGAGGTCAATGCTGCATGGGTCATTGTGCAGGTCATGCAAAGTCCTAGTATGGTTACTTAGGCCCTAACTTGTGTGGGTATCTTGCAATCGTTGCTCCTCCCCATCTTTAGGCGCTTACGATTTTACCACCCCCTCTTCCGCATATTTCCCTGAACTTTAGGATGGGGAGAGATTAGGCTGGCCTGGTTCCAGGTAGTTAATGTAGGGTCTCATGTTCTGAATTATGTTTTTTTTTTTCCAGTTTTGCTGTTCCTACATCGCCCTTGGCTCCATTCTGATTGGTATTGGATGTCTCCTCCTAGCCAGAGATAAAAGGCTGTTAAAATAGAGTCTTACTATAAGAGTAGATTCAAAGGTAGATGGAATATGAGTAGGAGCCTATAGTGTGTGTGGGAGTCAGTCTCCCATTTACAGGATGGTTACCATCTATCTGTGAGTCTCTATGCCCTCCCAGTGTCAGGTATATTTCTTGATTGTTCTCTACCCCATTATTATTATTCATATATGTGGTGCATAAGAGGGCACTTGAATGTGTGCACCTGTGGACTGTGGGCCAGAAGTCATTCTATATTGTCCTATGTCCTTATTGTTTTGCTCTGCGATTTCCCAGGATCTGCATTCCAGGGCCAGAAGTATGTACTTCTACTTTTTTTTTTTTTTTTTTTTTTAACGTGGGATTTGGGGGATCTGAACTGAGGTCCTTTAGTTTGCATGGCTTTAACCCCTGAACCATCTCTTCAGCCCCTACCCTCCCACCCCCATCTACCCTTATCCATTGTTTTTTGAAATAGAGTCTTTCACTGAACCTGAAGCTCATGGATTTGGGTAGGCTGACTGGCCAATGAGCTCTTCTCTTCCCCCAGCCCCAACACGGGGATTACTGACTATAGCTATTATTCTCTCTGTTTCTCTGAGACAACAACACTCAAAAACAACTTAAGGGAAAAAATGACAGATTTATTTCATTTACATTCCAGGAGGAATCATTATGGCACGAAAGGCATTGCTGGCTGGCAGAAGTTGGAGGCTTAAATCACTGTAGACATCATGGAGACTGAGAGAACTAGCTGCAAATTGCAAGAGCAGATTGCTAGCAGAAGCAGAGTGGGGTTAACCAACCTCAAAGCTCACCCTCTGTGACATGCCTTCCTCCAGCAAGGCTTTACCTCCTAAAGTTGCTGTAACCTTCCCAAACATCAACTAAAGGTTTGAACACATGAGCCTGTGGGGAAAACTCACATTCAAACCATGGTGCTGATTTTACATGGGCCTGAGGGATCTGCTTCCAGGTCCTCATGCTCGCACACTGCACACTTTACCAACTAAGCCAATTTCCCAGTCCCTTAACTTGAGTGTTCATTCTGCTGAGGAGGGGAGACGACAAATGAGACAAGTGACAAATGGATGATGTGCTGACACCTGGCGGTCAGTGTTAGGAAGGAAAGCAAAGCAGGATAAGGAAGCAGAGAAGGTTGGTGATGCTGTGGTATGAACACCCCCCCATCACAGTGGGCAGTTACTGGGCTATGGAGTGTGTGGGGCAAAAGCACACCACAATGTGGGAACAGAGAATGCCAAGGGATGGAGGGTGGACAGCGCCTGTCTGCAGGGAGGAACAAGGATGTTGGCACATGGGGAATGGCCTGTCTGAAACAGCATGTCCTTGGGGTTTATCGCAGACTGTCACAGAGGGACAGGCAGTCTCATGATCACCATTCTGAGGTATATCATCAGAGGATGATGGCGACAGAGGGGATAGAAAGAGAGGGAGGGATGGAGAGAGAGAGGAGTGAAAACAGCGAGAATGAGTGAATGAGAGATATTCAGGAAGTTGGCCTCTGGTCTTCACACATGTACCTAGACACACACACACACACACACACACACACACACACACACACACACACACACATGGGGGCGGGGAGGAGTTGGGAAAGCTCCTACCTTGGAATGATCAGGGATACAAAGTCAAACAAAAACCAACACATAATACATAAAGGAGATTTGTTATCAAACAAGCAAGAGGACAAAATAGGCAAGCAGCATAAAGCATGGCTGTCTCAAGAACAGACAGAGAGGCAGAAAGGGGGAAAGAGACAGAAAGAGACAGACAGAGACAGAGAGAGAGAGAGAGAGAGAGAGAGGAGAGAGAGAGAGAAAGAAGAAGTCAGAAGCTGAGTAGTCAGAGGTTTTATCCATGACTCATTCTGACCTTCTCTCCCAGGAGCCTATGCAAAGCTCCAGCTCTCAGCTCTGAACAGCCTCTTGCTAACATTCCATGAGAAGAACATACTGCAGTGTCATTCAGAGATCTGGTTTGACATGTTTCTTTTGTCCAAGGAGAGCAACACGAACTTCACCAGACGCCTGGAATCTCAGTTTAAACGTGGACTCTTTCAGGCCAACTTCACTGTGAGCTCGGAGTGGGAGCACTACGGAGACACTTACAGATGCTATGGCTCATAGAGTTCTGTTCCTTCCCTGTGGTCAGAGCCCATCGAGGCCCTGACATTCCCAAGGAGAGGTGAGGAGCACGGATGCCTCCTATTTTCATGTCTTTTCACATGTGTGGTCCACTGAGTTTCCTCTGGGATGCCTTTGATGGCATGTGCCTGAGTGCTTGGTGGAATCATTAAGGAAAAGTATCTTCTCTTCCCTCATCCGGCTTTAACACTCAATAGTCTCATAGTGATGTGTAGAGCCACTTGAGATCTTTCTCCTTCCACAGCGAAATGTTGATAGGACAAATCTGGTGCTGGTCTTAGGGAAATATATGTAACTGCTGTGAAATCAAAGATGCAACAGCTTGTCATCCAGAGGATAATGTCTGGTTGCACCCCTGCCCACTTCAGACTCTTACAATCTTACCTTTCCCTCTTCCAAGATGTTCCCTAAACCTTGAGGGTACACCGTGAAGGTTTTATAACCTCCCAGCGTACCCCCACCAGCTGTGGAACAAGCGTTCAAGCACATGAGGCATGAAGGTTGCAGAAGATATTTCACACTCAAAACACAAAGGGGAGGGGTAGTTTCTCAGAAACCAGGTAGAGACACCTGGGGCAAGGCGCACAAACCATGGTGGAGGGTGGTCTCTGAGTCCTTCTGCTCTATGATTCTCCATGGGGACCCAGTGTTCTTTGTAAGCTGTGATCTCCAGTCAAGTAAGTGAGCATCAGGGATTTGGACCATTTACAACAACCATTTACTTCCTTTATCAAGTATCCTGGGTCAAGAAGTAACCAAACTATACCTGGAAACCTGGAATTCATGGGCCTCCCACTCAGTAGGAGGGTCCTGAGCAGGGAAAAAAAGCAGTTTTGGTTCTGGGGTTCTTAATATTAGTGGCACTGAAGTCTCTCTCTTTCTCTCTCTCTCTGTAAGAATTGTCAGAGTGACTGTGCTCAAATTAAGTCTGGTGGTATATTTCTCCTGATCCTATTGGGGATCCTGGTTGAAGCCTGTCTCAGCAGGAAGAACCCTCAGGGAGCAGTTAAGAGATGACCTAGCAGGAATGATATTCATTATGCCACTGTGACTGGGCTCCATTTAGCATGATTGTGGGAGTGCCCATCAGGGAGCTTCTGAAACTTAACATTTAAATCAAAGGAGTCAGTCAGTATTGGACTAATGGATTAATGGATATCGTACTCTTCAAGGGTGAGCATTAACTAGTCCATAGAGAGCCTGCAAGCAGACAAAGAATCCCCTATGCTCGTTTGCCTGGAGGATGGGATATAACATCATTGGTTCCTGATTCTCAGACTTCTGGATTTGAATTGAATTCCACCACGGTCTTCTTGTGTCTTCAGAAAATAGCTTACGGGACTTGTCAGTCTCCTTCACTGTCTGAGCCAATTCCTTATAATAAAATTCTTTATAGCCTATTGTTTCTGTTTCTCTGGAGAACCCAGACTGATACAATCCATCCAATCATATCAGTTGACACAGAAAACATTTGGAGCAATTCAATATGAATTCATGATAAGACGAACGTCTCAGAACAAGAACGGTAAGGATTTAGGAATATGGCCTGCTTTATGTAATGCTTCTGTTCAACTTAAGCTCTGGAAGTACTAACGAGAAATTAGATGAGAAATAAAGAACATAAAATCAGAATCAGCAATTCTATAAAGACAGATGTTTAAGATATTTCTTTCAGTTGGGTATGGAGTGGGGTGGAAGATACATCTTTTAGGGCAGAAACAAAGTACTACATCAAAGACTGGGTTATAATAGAGTAATACTATCTCCTTAAATTACCCTGGGTTCTGACTAGGCAGAAAGCTTGAGTTTTGTCTCACAGGACAGGAATGAAGGAATAAGCAGATGAATCCACAGCTGTGCCTAGTTGCTTTTCTTTCCACCAGAGAGAGTTGATGAATATTTTAGTTTAACAATCATGAAATCTAAATGAACTTCAAGTCCTCAGTTGTGTGCTATAGTGCACTTTTGTAGCCATATCCAATAATAGTTCTGTGGGTGCTGCACTGTGGGTGCGGCTTGGCATCAAGGGTGCTTCTTGGAATTCCTGCTTCAGCAACAGCAGGAAGGACAGCTCCATCCTTGGTTGTGTTGATCTCAGGTGGACACAAGGACCAGATGAGATACCTCTTACAGCTCCCACTTTCTGACAGTGCAAAGTGAGCTCCTACATGTTGTGTGACATTGTTCCTGAGGAGATATCACACAGATGTCCATCCACCCCAGACAGGAATTTGACAACAGGACAAAAATCATGATTATGCCAAGGTCCGACTTGAGGAACTAACGGATTTATTAGGGTTACTTACAAGAGCGGAGACTCATGAAAGCTCAATCCTGGAGTTCTCTACTACTTGAGTTACTCCTAGGAGAGTTTTTTTTTTCTCTTCTCCCCAGACTTCTAGCCTGTTCAGAGTCTCCTCCAGGCTGCTGGACTGCTCAGTCTTTTTTAGATTACTGACTGGCAGGAGTTTCCCAAGAGTTATTTACTGTTTTCTGTACCTTGAGGTATTTTTCAGAAACTTTCTAAGAATAACTAGCTATTTACTCTCTGAACCTTCCTCCAGGATGTAATGTTTCAGAGTGCTACACAACTGATTCCTTAGGTTAGACTGGGAGCTAAGTTCAAAATAGCATTAAGCTGTGTCCAGAGGGAAAACACCACACAACACCTGTCATGGTCGGAATGTGAATTGTCTCCCACATGGGTGTGAGATTGTATCCTTAGCTGATGTTAATGTTTAGGAAGATGAGAGCATCTTTAGGAGGTGGAGCCTTACCAGAGGAAGGTGTGTTGAAGGGGATGGGTCTTGAGGTTGGGTAGCAACATCCAGCTTCCTCTAGCAGTCTGCTCTTGAAATCTGCAGCTTGCTCTGACTCCATGATGATGGAAGTAATATAAGCTGCCTCCAGCTTCTGCTGCCTGCCATACCTTTTCTATCATAGTCAACTATGTCTCTCCTCTGGAATAGTAAACTAAATTAAGTTTCCCTTTTCTTCCCTCAAATTGCTTGAGTCTTGAGTGTTGTCTCGCAGGAGTAGAAATCTTGTGGTAACACATTATAATCGAAATAATACCAGGTGGGCTCTGACTGTGACTTCCTGGAAAACTGTCAATAAAGTTTTTGTAAGCATAAAGTTTCATACATGGTTGTCTGTTTTCAGATATCACTATCCAGGACTGCCTGTTTGCTATCTCATGATAGCAGTGCAATTTTTGAAATATTCTTTCCCCTTTCCATACTGTTTTGATGGAAGGACAAGGATAGGTGTCTTCTCAAAGATAAATCTCTGTAATACTTACAGTAATTGCTAGGATTATGAACAGGAGAGATGGGGTAGGAGGGCCACACCAGAAACAAGGAGAGAGGGGACCATGTTACAGCAGAGAAAAATAGGCCTCCATCAAGGACTGCAAGGGGTGAAATACAATACCTATCAGGATGGAGTGAAGGGCATTGCAGGAGCAGCAATCTGTAAAAGAAAAATCAACGAACTGCAAAAGAAAATCAACGAACCATAATCCAGAACTTCAGAGACTCTATATCAACCACCTAGAACTAGGCCAGACTAATCTCTCCCCATCCTGAAGCTCAGGGACATTTGCAGAAGAGGGGGCGGTAAGATTGTAAGAGCACAAGGATGGGAGGAGCAATAATATGCAAGATATTCCACACAAGTTAGGGCCGAAGCAATCATAATTGGACTTTGCATGCCCTGCGCAATGTCCCACACACTATTGACCCCACAAAGTCTAGCATCTGCTAAAGGCACCAAGATCCTTGGAGGCAAGGAATTGACAGCCATAGTAGTGTTCCTATGCTTAAGGGGAACACAGGAAAGGGTTCAGGGAAATGCCACTGGGTCCTTGCACGTCATTGGAGAGGAGGGCCCAGAGGAGAGTCTGGCATGCACATTAAAGGATTCTCCGGGGTTGGGGGGGGCACTGGGAGATGGAGAAGGAGGGGGTGAGGGGAGGGGGAGCAGGGGGCTTGGGGGGAGGAGGAGGGAGGGAGGGAACCGGTGTACCTATTAAGTTTGTATGAGTGGAAATAATAATAAAAAATGTTAAAAAAGCATAGGTGTCTCAAATATTTTACTAGAAATTCTGTGAACACATATGCAACCTGTGTGGTGGGTGTTTCCCTTCAGATAGGTTCTTTCACAAATTACTGTTGTTCCACAGACCCCTTGTGTGAATGCGGAGTGTGTCTTGGAGACTTACACTCTTGTCTAGAGTTCAAGATGTATAAATGCACAGAAACAATACTACAAATAGCATTGCTGACTAGAAGAGTAAATACATCTGGAAGTAAATTAGAACATAATTCCTTATAGACTATAATTGAAGAATTTAAGATTTTTTATGAATGGTCAAATGCTAATCCATTGAGGTGTGATGTTTATATTTTAAATATAACATAGACAGGAAAGGCAAACGTGCTAAATATAAAGCAAAACAAAAACTCTTTTTCTCTTAAGTGTCAGGGCATGTTGTTTCAGCAGCAGGAGAGAAGCAAAGACATAGAGTATCTGTGTAGTACACAAATGCTGGTCCTCAGTATCTTCCCTGACTCTCTACTGTGTGACACCTCTGTTATGTGACACCTTTGTTGTGAAGACATCACACAATTGTCTGTCTATCCCATATAGGAACTCAACAACAGACCACAGAAACAATTATGTCAAAGTCCAACTTGATGAACCAACAAATTTATTTGGGTTACTTACAGGAGTAGGGATGACTCAAAGGTAACTATATCACCCGAAAACCTCCATCACCAGAAAGCATCTCCTCCCTCTAAGTATAAGTGAGACTCACAAAAGCTGCTCCTGGAGCTCTTTGATGTCTGACTTGCAAGAAGAGTCTCCTTCAGACTTCTGGGCTACTTGGGTCTCTTTCTCTCACAGCTGAACTGTTCACTGGCCTCTCTTTCCTCAACTGCTGCTGACCTGCTCAACAGTCTCTTCTGGACTTAGCTACTCCAGAGTCCTCTTCAAACTGACTTGGCTGGATGGGGCTGAGAGAGATGGCTCAGGAGTTAGGCTTCTACCTCGCAAGCAGAAGACCTGGGCTCCAATTCCAGTTCCCATGTAAAAACACTTGGCGGACAATACAAACGCCAAATGCTGGAGAGGATGTGGAGAGAAGGGAACTCTCATACATTGCTGGTAGGAATGCAGACTTATACAACCACTCTGGCAATCAGTATGGTGATTTCTAAAAAAGTTAAAGATTGAAATGCCATGTGACCCTGCAATACCACTACCAGAAATAATCCCCCACAATGCAGAAATTCACTACAGTGACACAAGCACAACCATGTTCATAGCAGCACTATTTACAATAGCAAAGTCATGGAATCAACCCAAATGCCCAACAGTTGGCAAATGGATAAGGAAAATGTGGTACTCAGCCATCAAAAAAGATGGAATTAGAAAAAATTATATCGAGTGAAGTATCCCAGACACAGAAAGTTAGGTACCGTATGTACTCCCTAATAAGTGGATCCTAGTTCCAAACCCACTTAATGACATATTCAAAGGTACATCTCTGTAATACCTACTGTAGTCATAAAGGATTATAAACAGGAGGGAAGGAGGGCCTCAAAAAAAAAAAAAAAGGAGATAGGGGATCACGTTTCAGTGGAGAAAATAGGCCTCAGTCAAGTATTGCATGTCAATATCTGGTGCAGCTCACTCTCATTTCCCTTCCTCAGCCACTTTCACTTCCCTTCCTCGGCACTGGTGACTGAACAGATTTGTTCTCGCCCATCAGGGAGGATAGAGGGACTGGCAGATAGACGGTAATCATCTGGCAAACAGGACACTAACCTCCCCTCCACTGCTATGTCCTACTATTCCATCTACCTTTGAGTCTCCTCTTAAGATCTTCATTTAAAGAGCCTTTTATCTTTTATCTTAAGATCTTCATTTAAACAGTCTTTTATCTTTGGTTAGGAGGTGACCTTCCATACCAATCAGGATGCAGCCTAGGGCAATTCAGGAAAAGCAAAACTGAAAACAACAAACCATAATTCAGAACACCAAAAACCCTACATTAATCACCTGGAACCAGACTAGTCAAATCTCTCCCTATCTTAAAGCTGAGGAAACCTTGGGGAAGAGGGGTGGCAAGATTGTAAGAGCCTAAAGATGGGGAAGACTAACAGATATGCAAGATACTCCACACAAGTTAAGGCTGCAGCAGCCAGAATTGGACTTTGCCAGACCTGCACAATGGCTGACATGTCAACGACCCCCCCCAAAGTCTAGCATGGATCATAGGCGAGAAGGCTCCAGCTGTAGGATCCTTAGAGGCAAGGGATTAACAATCATAACAGAGTTCCCATACTAATGGGAAGGCCAAGAAAGGGCTCTGGGCTATGCCACTGAGTCCTGAACCCTCCCTAGGCTGGAGGTTTGGCATTCACACAAAATGATGTTCCAGAGGAGGCTTTTGGAGAGAGGAAAGGGGAGGTTGTGGGAGAAGGGGAGGGAGGAAGGGAGGAGGGTGAAAGGAAGAGTGAAGGAGGGAGAGTGCAAGGGGAGGGTAAGAGGGAAGGAGAGGACAGGGGTACTTATTGAGCTTGTATGAGTAGGAAAAAAATAAAATGTGGGAGAAAAAACAACAATAACAAACACTTGGTGGAAATGGTGGTGGCCTGCACTTCTGACTCTGGAAGACAGAGCCTGGAAAACTGCAAAGTAAAGCAAAGAAGAGGTACAATACACGGTAATTCCCAAAGTCACCCTTGGGCCTCCATTGGCACACTCAGTACCCTCTGATTCACACACACACACACACACACACACACACACACACACACAAAATTGAAAAAAAATAAAACTGACTTGAGTGCATTGCTCCAGGGCTTCCTTGGGAACTGACCTGCTTGGCTGGTCTCTTCCAGACTGCTTGATGTTAGATGTGAGGCATGTTGAACACAAAATGACTCAAGCTGCCCCCCTCCCCATGTACTTGTTCAAAGAACCCTTCACAGTTCCCGGTCTACTTAGCTAAGGCAGCTCCATCCTCCCAAGGACAGCTCCCCAGCCCCAGTCCATCTGCAACTAAGGCAAACTGGCACGTTCTCCCAAGAACTTTCACTCACCCTGAGACAAGACCCCCTTCTCATCTCAGTCACATGACCATGCCCAATTAAGAGACCCCCAGAAACTAGATTCTCCGTCTTCTTTCTCTGTTTCTCTGCTTCTCTGTTTGCTGAGACAGCCATGCTGCTTGCTTATTTTGCCTATTTTGTCCTGCTTTCTTGACAATGAATCTTCCTTACATATTATGTGCTGGTTTTGGTGTGACTTTGTCGCCCAGATCATTCAAGGTAGGAGGCCTTCCCAAGAGTCCCCACACTTGACATTTGTCTCTTCCAGGCTTCTTTGCTGTTCAGAGGTCTTCAGACTGCTTGGCAGGAAAGTCTCCTCTAGCAGCTGTTGAGTACTTTCCCACATTCTGGAAGGAGTCTCCGCCCCTAAACTGTTAGTTTCAGGAGCTTCCTAAACTCAGCTGTTTACTTGCTGAGACTTGCTCCAGAATGGGATGTTTCAATTTGTTAGACAACATCTTTCCTAGACCAGACTAGAGCAAAGTCTGCCTAGAGGAAAACACCATACAACGCCCTCCCCTTCCATCCTCCGTGGTCTCAGATTTGTTTTTTGCCCAGGTCCCACGTAACAGCAGCCTCACTGTTGCAGCTGATTAGAGCTCTGTAGTTTCTTGTTACATCCTATTGTGTTCTCCACGATGCACCAAATCAGACACAGATCCTGGGGGATGGCACCACACACATCCCACGCTTTGTGACTCTGAAGTCACAACAGGAAGTGTGGAGAGGAACTTTGGCTAGTCCCAGAAGTGTGGTGGATAGTTGAAAGGGGGCAGAGCCTGGTTTTCGAAAGGAGAAGCTCCTCTTCCTGTCTATGTCATCATCCTTGACAGGGGCTCCGACTCCCGTGTGCTCAGTGCCATGGGTGTGTACGCCTAGAGAAGACTGAGTTCCCCCGAGCTGTGTGTGTGGAGATCTGCCAAAGTGTTGACATGGTCCCTGGAGTTACTCTGCTGTTGGGACTTGGTAAGCAGGGGTCATTATTTTTAGCTAAAGGGGTAATGAATAAAGAAGCCCAGATTCATGACCTGGGCCTCTTTCACAGGACTCTTTTCTCAGTGAAGTTCTGGTCATGTGGCTGTGGAGAGTTCCTTCTTGGCTCCTGTCTCTCTCCCTAGACATTGTATTTTATCTTGGGTCTGGGGCTGGGAGCACTATATCACAAAGCAGATGTCTCTCACCAAATCTTTTTTGTATTGCAGTGCTTTTTGTGGAGCAGGTGGTCTGGGCGCACTGTGGTGAGTCTCTTCCATCTTTTATCTGTGGAAGCTTTGAATTTGACAGGGTCGAGTATGGGAGGAGCTTGAGGCATCTGATCCTCAGCTTGATCCTGAGGTGATGTCTTCCTAATCAGCCATCCATATACTTTTCTTCATGTTTGCTCCTTGATAGAGAGCATTCATTTTTGTGGTGAGGATTCTCCACACAGAGTTACTAATACCAACAGGACACCCAGCTCAGAAGGACACTGAGACCACAGAATCGGAAGATGGACACTTGCATATACCCATTTCCCAGAGCAGACAGACATTAGATTTTGAGTGTTTTCCCACCTATGATTACAGTGAGCTGTGTCTGTTTTTCTTCTTGAAATCTGCTCTTGTGAAGGTGCATCATTCATGAGTCAGAGCGGAAGCTTTTGCTCACTCTGAAAACTGTATTTTACCTCTGTACCCAATTTCTTCTTCTCACATGGCAAAATAACAGCTTGCCAAGTGGAGATGGAATAAGTGCAAAGGAGAAATCAGTCACTTATTCCTACACATTGTCTTGCAAAGTTTATAATTGGCTAATAACATTTGTTGCCTTTTCACATTACTAGGTACTATTCTTTTCATTTATTTATTTATTTATTTCTGCTCGTACAAACTTAATAGGTACCCTGGTCCCTTCCCTCCCTCTACCCCTTCCTGGACCCCCTTTTCCCTTTCCCTCCCTCTTTTCTCTTTCCTTTCTCCCCCTCCCTCCCTATCTCCCAGTGCCTTCCCCCCCATCCCTGGAGCATCCTTTAATGTGTATATCAAATTTTCCCTGGGTCTTCCTTTCTGATGAGGTGTAAGGACTCAGTGGCATTTCCTGGAACTCTTTCTTGTGTTCCCCTTAAGTATAGGAACACTATTGTGGCTATTAATCCCTTGCCTCTAAGGATTCACTTTGGGGGTTCACTGATATGTTGGTCATTGTGCAGGTCATGCAAAATCCTATTATGATTACTTTGGCCCTAACTTGTGTGGAGTATCTTGCATATCGTTGCTCCTCCCCATCTTTAGGCTCTTACAATCTTACTGCCCCCTCTTCCTCAAATTTTCCTGAGCTTCAGGATGGGGAGAGATTAGGCTGGCCTAATTCCAGGTGGCTGATATAGAGTCTCTGATGTTCTGAATTATGGTTTGTTGATTTTTTTTTTTTCAGTTTTGCTGCTCCTGCAATGCCCTTCACTCCATCCTGCTGGGCACTGTATGTCACCCCCTGGCCAGAGATAAAAAGCTATTAAATTAGAGTCTTATTATAAGAGTATATTCAAAGGTAGATGGAATAAAAGTAGGGGACCACGGTGAGGGGTGGGGTGAGTCTCCCATTGCAAAATGGTTACTTTCTATCTGCCAGACTATATGCCCTCCCCTTCTGGTGAGATCTTACCCTATCAGTTGCAAATGATCAGGAAGGAAAGTCTGTGAAGTTACCCAGATGTCTCATTACTTACTTGCAGTTCTTTTCTTTTTTTTAAAATTTTTAAAATTATTTATTCAATTGTGCGTGTGTGCGTATGTGTGTGTGTGTGTGCGTGTGCGTGTGTGTGTGTGTGTGTGTGTGTGTGTGTGTGTCTGTGTGTGTGTAGAACCACGGACGAATTCGGGAACCCCATGGACGCCTCCACCTCCTTCTGCCCCGGGATTCACAGGCTCTGCCCTACCAGGACCAGAAGCGCAGGCCGCCCCCGCTTCCGCCTGGTGTCTATACACGGGATCTGGGATCCGAACTCAGGATCTTCCTCCTGCAAGGCAGAGGCTTAACCCCTGAGCCACCTCTCCAGCCCTTACTTGCAGTTCTTGATGGTGGCCTATTTTCTCTGCTGTAACATGATTCTCCTCTCTCCTTGTCTGGTGGGGCCCTCCTTCCTCATCACTCCTGTTTATAATCTTTGCAATTACTCGTAGGTATTACAGAGATTTATCTTTGAGTGTCTCTAAGTGGGTTTGGTACTAGGATCCATCTATTAGGGAATACATATGTCTGGGATACTTCACTCAATATAATTGTTTCTAATTCCATTCATTTCCTGGCAAATTTCATTAATTCATCATTTTTGATGGCTGAGTAGTATTCCATTGTATAAATGATATTTTCCTTATCCACTTGTCAACTGTTGGACATTTGAGTTAAGTCCATGACTTTGCTGTTGTAAACAATGCTGCTATGAACATGGTCGTGCTTGTGCTATCGAGGTGAATTTTTGCTGTATGGAGGGTTATTCCCAAAAGTGGAATAGCAGGGTCATATGGCATTTCAATCTTTAGCTTTTTTAAGAATAGCCAGACGGCTCACCAGAGTGGTTGTATGAACCTGCATTCCCACCAGCAGTGTAGGAGAGTTCCCCTCTCTCCACCTCTCCAGCATTTGGTATTGTTTGTATTGTGGATTTTTGCCATCATGACTGGGGTGAGATGATAACTCAGGAGAGTTTTGATTTGCATTTCCCTAATGGCTAAGGAAGTGGAGCATTTTCTAAGATATTTGTTAGACATTTTAATTTCCTCCTTGGTAAAGTTTCTTTTAAGTTCCAAGGCCCATTTTTTAATTGGCCCATTTGTTTCCTTGGTGTTTAGTTTTCTAAGTTCTTTGTGCACTCTGGATAATAGAGCTCTGTCAGATATGTGGTTAGTGAAGATTTTCTCCCATTCTGTGGGTTGCCTTTTTGCTGGGCTTACCATCTCTTTATCTGAACAGAAGCTCTTTAATTTCACAAGATCCCATCTGTTGAGTGTTGGTTGTAGTGACTGTGCTATTGGATGCCCGTTTAGGAACTGTTGGCCTAGCCCAATTAGCTCGAGGGAGTTCCCTATCCTTTCAACTAAGGTTTTTATAGTCTCTGGCCTTATATCAAGGTCCTTGATCCATTTGGAATTAATTCTTGTACATGGTGACAAGTATGGGTCCAGTTTTAATCTTCTGCATGTGGAGATCCAGTTTTGCCAACACCATTTGTTGAAGATGCTGTTCTTTTTTCATTTATCAAAGATCAAATGGCTATAGTTGTGTGGGCTTATATCTGGGTCTTCAACCCTTATCCACTGATTTGTGTCTCTATTTTGGAGTCAATACCAGGCTGTTTTTACAACTATGGATTTGTAGTATAGACTAAGGTTTGGTATGGTGATACCTCCAGCAGTGTTTTTGTTACTCAGGATTGTCTTTGCTATCCTGGATCTTTTGTGCCTCCATATGAATTTTAAGATTGTTTGGTCAACTTCTTTAAAGAATTGCTTTGGGATTTTAATTGGTATAGCACTGAATCTGTATATTGCCTTTGGTAGGATGGTCATTTTTATGATGTTGATTCTGCCAATCCAGGAACAAGGGAGGTCTTTCCACCTTCTGGTATCTTCTGCTATTTCTTTCTTTAGGGTTTTAAAGTTTTCATTGTAAAGGTCTCGTACTTCCTTTGTTAGGTTTATACCAAGGTATTTCCTTTTTTTAGGGGCTATAGTAAATGGGATTGTTTCTCTCAGGACTTTTTCACGTCTTTCATTCTGGGTATATAGGAAGGACACTGATTTTTGCACATTTATTTTGTATCCTGCCACCCTGCTGAACTTCAATATTAGTTCCAGGAGCTTCCTGGTGGAGTTTTTGGGATCACTCAGGTATAAGATCACGTCATCTGCAAATAGGGATAGCTTGACTTCTTCCTTGCCGATTTGAATCCCTTTTATGTCCTTTTCTTGTCTTATGGATTCAGCTAAGACTTCAAGTACAATGTTGAATAGAAGTGGTGAGAGTGGACAGCTTTGTCTAGTTCCTGATCGAAGCGGGAATACTTCAAGTTTTTCCCCATTGAGTATAATCCTTGCTGTAGGCTTGTTGTATACAGCTTCTATTATATTGATAAAGGTTCCTTCCATTCCAACTGTCTCTAGGGTTTTGATCATAAAGGGCTGTTGGAGCTTGTCAAAAGCTTTATCTGCATCTATCGAGAGTATCATGTGGTCTTGGGCTTTGGACTGGTTTATATAGTGAATTACATTTATCGATTTGAGTATGTTGAACCAACCTTGTGTGCTTGGGATAAAGCCTACTTGGTCCCTGTGAATGATCTTTTTAATGTGTTTTTGAATCCGATTTGCTAAGACTTTGTTGAGAATCTTTGCGTCTGTGTTCATCAGAGAGATCGGCCTATAATTTTCTTTTTTAAGTGTATCTTTATTAGGTTTTGGGATTAAGACAATATTAGCTTCATAGAAGGAATTTGGTAGTGTTTCTTCCTTTGCTATTTGATGGAACAGTTTATGGAACAGTTTAAGGAATATTGGTGTTATTAGCTCCTTAAATGTCTGGTAGAACTCTGTGCTGAATCCATCTGGTCCAGGACATTTTTTGGTGGGAAGATTCAAGATTACTTCATCGATTTCCTCATATGTTATAGGACTATTTAAATAATTCACAACTTCCTCATTCAACTTAGGTAAGTTGCGCTTCATCCATTTCTTTTGTGTTGTCAAATTTCACAGAGTATAAGTTTTTGAAATATGACATTATAATTCTTTGGATTTCTTAAGTATCAGTAGTGATAACTCCATTTTCATTTCTAATTTTGTTAATTTGGGTTTTCTCTCTCTTGCTTTTGGTTAATTTAGCTAGGGGTGTATCAATCTTATTGATTTTTTCAAAAAAATAGCTTTTTGACTGGTTGATTTTTTCTATCGTTTTCTTTATCTCGATTTTGGATATTTCTCCCCTTATTTTGCTAATCTCCTCTCTTCTACTGCTTTTGGGATCAGATTGCTCTAGTTTCTCTAAAGCTTTAAGCTGCATTGTTAAGTTGTTTATTTCTGATGTTTCCATTTTTTTGATGTGGGCATTAAGAGCTACGAACTTACTTCTTAGAACAGCTTTCATTGTGTCCCAAAGAGTTTGGTAAGTTGTATTTTCATTATCATTTACTTTCAGGAAATCTTGAATTTCCTTTTTAATTTCTTCCTGAATCCAATTCTCATTCAGCATCATAGTGTTAAGTTTCCAGGAGTTAGTGTATTTTCTGTTGTTTGTTGTGTTGTGGATGTCAAACTTTAGACCATGGTGGTCTGATAGGGCACAGGCTAGAATTTCAACTTTCCTGTATATGTGGAGATTTCTTTTGTGGCCCAATATGTGATCTATTTTGGAGAAAGTTCCGTGTGCTGCTGAGAAAAATGTGTATTCTTTGGTGTGTGGATGAAAAGTTCGATAGAGATCTGTAAGGTCCATTTCTTTAAGGGTTTGATTAAGTTCCAAAGTGTCTCTGTTAAGCTTTTGACCTGTTGATCTATCCCATGTTGAGAGGGCAGTGTTGTAATCCCCAAGAATTATGGTTTGGGGGTTGATTTCTCACTTTAGACGTTGTAGGGTTTGCTTAGTGAATGTGGGAGGGGGGCCCGTATTAGGTGCATATATGTTCAGAATTGTGAAATTTTCCTGGTGAATTGTACCTGTGACTAAAATGTAGTATCCATCTGTGTCTCTTATGATTTTTTTTGGTTTGAAGTCCACTTTGTCCAATAGCATAATCGCTACCCCTGCCTGTTTCCTGGTTCCATTAGCTTGCATAATTTTTGACCAGCCTTTTATTTTTAGGATGTGCCTATCTTTTGTTGTGAGATGAGTTTCCTGAATGCAGCAGATTGATGGGTTGTGATTTTTAATCCAAGTTTGTAATCTGTGTTTCTTGATCGGTGAGTTAATTCCATTAACATTTAATGCTATAATGGAGAAATTATTTTTAATTCCGGACATTTATTATGTTTAGTGGCTTTTGTAAGTGTATTGTTTCACTTTTTTTTAAATACATTTTTTATTAATTTCCGCTTATACAAAATTAATAGGTAGACCAGTTCCCTCCCTCCCTCCTCCTCCCCCTGAACCCCCTGTTCCCCATCCCCTCCCTCTCCATCCCCCAGTGCCTCCCCCCCAATTTCCAGAGAGGCCTTTATTGTGTATGCCTGACTCTCCTCTGGGTCCTCCTCTCCGATGACATACAAGGACCCAGTGGCAATTCCCTGAACCCTTTCTCGTGTTCCCCTTAAGCATAGGAACACTACTGTGGCTGTCAATCCCTTGCCTCCAAGGATCTTGGTGCCTTTAGCAGATGCTAGACTTTGTGAGGTCAATAGTGTGTTGGACATTGCGCAGGGCATGCAAAGTCCTATTATGATTGCTTCGACCTTAACTAGTGTGGAGAATCTTGCAAATCATTGCTCCTCCCATCCTTTTGCTCTTACAATCTTACCGCCTCCTCTTCCGCAAATGTCCCTGAGCTTCAGGATGGGGAGAGATTAAGCTGGCCTAGTTCTATGTGATTGATATAGAGTCTCTGAAGTTCTGGATTGTGGTTTGTTGATTTTCTTTTGCAGTTTTGCTGCTCCTGCAATGCCCTTCACTCCATCGTGATGGGCACTTTATGTCACCCCCTGGTCAGAGACAAAAAGCTGTTAAACTGGAGTCTTGTTATAATAGCACATTCAAGGGTAGATGTAATAAAAGTAGGAAACCTCAGTGAGGGAGGGGTCAATCACCCATTTGCAAAATGATTACTTTTTATCTGCCAGATTATATGCCCTTCCCTTCTGGTGAGATCATACCCCCTCAGTTGTAAATGATGAGGAACGAATGTCTGTGAACTTAACCAGGTGTCACATCACTTACTTGCATTCCTTGATGGAGGCCTATTTTCTCTGCTGTAACATGGTCCCCTCTTTCCTTGTGTCTGGTGTGGCCCTCCAACCCCATCCCTCTTGTTCATAATCCTTGCAATTACTATATTACATAGGTTTACCTTTGAGTGTCTCAATGTGGGCTGGGTGAGTTTGGTACTAGGAGCCACCTATTAGGGAGTACATATGGCACTTAATTTTCTGAGTTTGGGATACTTCACTCAATATAATTGTTTCTAATGACATCCATTTCCCAGCAAATTCCAGTAATTCATCATTTTTGATGGCTGAGTAGTACTCCATTATATAGATGTACCAAAGTTTCCTTATCCACTCGTCAACTGTTGGACATTTGGGTTGATTCCATGACTTTGCTATTGTAAACAGTGCTGCTATGAACATGGTCGTGCTTGTGCTATCGAGGTGAACCTCTGCTGTATGGGGGGTTATTCCCAAAAGTGGAATAGCAGGGTCATATGGCATTTCAATCTTTAATTTCTTTAAGAATCTCCAGACGGCTCGCCAGAGTGGCTGTATGAGCCTGCATTCCCACCAGCAATGTAGCAGAGTTCCCCTCTCTCCACATCCTCTCCAGCATTTGGTGTTGTTCGTATTGTGGATTTTTGCCATCCTGACCAGGGTGAGATGATATCTCAGGGAAGTTTTGATTTGCATTTCCCTGATGGCTAAGGAAGTGGAGCATTTTTTAAGATATTTGTTAGACATTTTAATGTCATACCTGGTAAAATTTCTTTTAAGTTCCAGGGCCCATTTTTAATTGGGCCATTGTTTTCCTTGGAGTTTAGTTTTCTAAGTTCTTTGTGCACTCTGGACAGTATAGCTCTATCAGATATGTGGTTAGTGAAGATTTTCTTCCATTCTGTGGGTTGCCTTTGAGCTCGTGTTACAATTTCTTTATCTGAACAGAAACTCTTTAATTTCACAAGGTCCCAACTGTTGAGAGTTGGTAGCAGTGACTGTGCCATTGGATGTCTGTTTAGGAAATGTTGGCCTAGCCCAATCAGCTCGAGGGAGTTCCCTATCCTTTCAACTATGGTTTTTATAGTCTCTGGCCTGATATCAAGGTCCTTGATCCATTTGGAATTAAGTCTTGTACATGGTGACAAGTACGGGTCCAGCTTTAATCTTCTACATGTGGAGATCCAATTTTGCCAACACCATTTGTTGAAGATGCTGTTCTTTTTTTAATTTTTTTTTTATTTATTCAACTGTGTGCATGTGCGTGTGTATGTGCGCGCGCGCGTGTGTGTGTGTGTGTGTGTGTGTGTGTGTGTGTGTGTCTGTGTATGTGTAGAACCACGGACGAATTCGCGAACCACCATGGACGCCTCCACCTCCTTCTGCCCAGGGATTCACAGGCTCCGCCCTACCAGGACCGGAAACGCAGGCCACCTCCGCTTCCGCCTGGCGTCTATACCTGGGATCTGGGATCCGAACTCAGGACCTTCCACCTGCAAGGCGGAGGCTTAACCCCTGAGCCACCTTTCCAGCCCCGAAGATGCTGTTCTTTTTGCATTGGATTCTTTGGGCCCCTTTGTCAAAGATCAAATGGCTGTATTTTTGTGGGCTTATATCTGGGTCTTCAACACTTATCCATTGATCTGTGTGTCTATTTTGGAGCCAGTACCGGGCTGTTTTTATAACTATGGATTTGTAATATAGACTAAGGTTTGGTATGTTGATACCTCCAGCAGTGTTTTTGTTACTCAGGATTGTCTTTGCTATCCTGGGTCTTTTGTGCCTCCATATGAAGTTTGAGATTGTTTGGTCAACTTCTTTGAAGAATTGCTTTGGGATTTTAATTGGCATAGCACTGAATTTGTATATTGCCTTTGGTAGGATGGTCATTTTTATGATGTTGATTCTGCCAATCCAGGAACAAGGGAGGTCTTTCCACCTTCTGGTATCTTCTGCTATTTCTTTCTTTAGGGTTTTAAAGTTTTCATTGTAAAGGTCTCGTACTTCCTTTGTTAGGTTTATACCAAGGTATTTCCTTTTTTTAGGGGCTATAGTAAATGGGATTGTTTCTCTCAGGACTTTTTCACGTCTTTCATTCTGGGTATATAGGAAGGACACTGATTTTTGCACATTTATTTTGTATCCTGCCACCCTGCTGAACTTCAATATTAGTTCCAGGAGCTTCCTGGTGGAGTTTTTGGGATCACTCAGGTATAAGATCATGTCATCTGCAAATAGGGATAGCTTGACTTCTTCCTTGCTGATTTGAATCCCTTTTATGTCCTTTTCTTGTCTTATGGCTTCGGCTAAGACTTCAAGTACAATGTTGAATAGAAGTGGTGATAGTGGAAGCCTTGTCTAGTTCCTGATCGAAGTGGGAATGCTTCCAATTGTTCCCCATTGAGCATAATCCTTGCTGTGGGATTGTTGTATACAGCTTTTATTATATTGATAAAGGTTCCTTCTATTCCTACTGTCTCTAGCGTTTTGATCATAAAAGGCTGTTGGATCTTGTCAAAAGCTTTTTCTGCATCTATCGAGAGTATCATGTGGTCTTGGACTTTGGACTGGTTTACATGATGAATTACATTTATTGATTTGCGTATGTTGAACCAACCTTGTGTGCCGGGGATGAAGCCTACTTGGTCCCTGTGAATGATCTTTTTAATGTGTTTTTGAATCCGATTTGCTAAGACTTTGTTGAGAATCTTTGCGTCTGTGTTCATCAGAGAGATCGGCCTATAGTTTTCTTTTTTAAGTGAATCTTTATTAGGTTTTGGGATTAAAACGATATTAGCTTCATAGAAGGAATTTGGTAGTGTTTCTTCCTTTGCTATTTGATGGAACAGTTTAAGGAGTATTGGTGTTATTAACTCCTTAAATGTCTGGTAGAACTCTGTGCTGAATCCATCTGGTCCAGGACATTTTTTGGTGGGAAGTTTCGAGATTACTTCCTCAATTTCCTTATATGTTATAGGACTATTTAAATAATTCACAACTTCCTGATTCAATTTAGGTAAGTTGTGTTTACTTAGAAATTCATCCATCTCTTTTGTGTTGTCAAACTTCACAGAGTATAAGTTTTTGAAATATGATGTTATAATTCTCTGGATTTCTTGGGTATCAGTAGTGATTACTACATATTCATTTCTAATTTTGTTAATTTGGGTTTTCTCTCTCTTGCTTTTGGTTAATTTAGCTAGGAATGTATCAATCTTATTGATTTTTTCAAAGAACCAGCTTTTTGACTGGTTGATTTTTTCTATCGTTTTCTTTATCTTGATTTCAGATATTTTTCCCCTTATTTTGCTAATCTCCTCTCTTCTACTACTTTTGGGATCAGATTGCTGTAGTTTCTCTAAAGCTTTAAGCTGCATTGTTAATTATTTATTTCTGATGTTTCCATTTTTTTTGATGTAGACATTAACTGCTATGAACTTAGCTCTTTGAACAGCTTTCATTGTGCCCAGAGATCTTGGTAAGTTGTATTTTCATTATCATTCGCTTTCAGGAAATCTTGAATTTCCTTTTTAATTTCTTCTTGAATCCAGTTCTCATTCAGCATCATAGTGTTAAGTTTCCAGGAGTTAGTGTATTTTCTCTTGTTTGTTGTGTTGCGGATGTCCAGCTTTAGGCCGTGGTGGTCTGATAGGGCACAGGTTAGAATTTCAACTTTTTTGTATATGTGTAGATTTGTTTTGTGGCCCAATATGTGATCTATTTTGGAGAAAGTTCCATGTGCTGCTGAGAAAAATGTGTATTCTTTGGTGTGTGGGTGAAAAGTTCGATAGAGATCTGTAAGGTCCATTTCTTTAAGGGTTTGATGACGGTCCAAAGTGTCTCTGTTAAGCTTTTGACCTGTTGATCTATCCCATGTTGAGAGGGCGGTGTTGAAGTCCCCGAGAAATATCGTTTGGGGGTTGATTTCTTGCTTTAGATGCTGTAGGGTTTTCTTAATGAATGTGGAGGGGCCCGTATTTGGTGCATATATGTTCAGTATTGTAAAGTCTTCCTGGTGAATTGTACCTGTGACTAAAATGTAGTATCCATCCGTGTCTCTTATAATTTTCTTTGGTTTGAAGTCCACTTTGTCTGATATCATAATGGCTACCCCTGCCTGTTTTCTGCTTCCATTAGCTTGTAGAATTGTTGACCAGCCTTTTATTTTTAGGGCATGCCTATCTTTTGTGGTGAGATGGGTTTCCTGCAGGCAGCAGATTGATGGATTGTGATTTTTAATCCAAGTTTGTAATCTGTGTTTCTTGATCGGTGAGTTAATTCCATTAACATTTAATGCTATGATGGAGAAATTATTTTTATTTCTGGACATTTATTATGTTTAGTGGCTTTTGTAAGTGTATTGTTTCGCTTTTAGTTTTTTTTTTTTCAGGGTCATTCCAGAAATGCCATTTATTGCGTGATGCCGGGCGAGTCGCGTATTCTGTGCTTAGTCTTCTCACGTGCGCTGATCTGATCGCACCGGATGAAACCCTGGATGTCGCGCTTACAGACACGACTCTGAGGATCGGGGTCCGTAACTGTCCCTGGGATACTTGTGAACTGCCGAGCACCTCTGAGTCGGCTACGCCATGTCTGCGATGCAGCGCGTTCTTTCCAGGGAACCACGACAAATGCCTCGTCCCAGAGTGTCAGGGAACCGTAAACCAAGCAGCCCGAGTCGCAATCAAGACTTAATGCGGTTATCGTGACTACGGCGCTGATATTTCTGACTCAATCGCGAGCCCCGCATTGCTTATTCCTGGTCACCCTCAGCTTACGTGACACCTTCAGAAATTGTCCGCTGACTAAACTGAGACGCCCAGAAGGAGACGTTGTGGCGGGCGTCATGTTTACTACCCGCAGAGCGGTGGACCCCACTTTTAGGTTTTGGTGGCATTATACTTCCCTTCTTCTGTCCTCCTCGATATGCTTGTTTTTTTCTTCAAGCTTGAGTATCATTTCTAGCATTTTTTGAAGGCCTGGTTTGGTAGACATGTATCCCTCAAGTTGTCTTCGTGCTGGAAAATTTTTCTTTCTCCCTCAATCATGACGGATAGTTTTGTAGGGTATATCAGCCTGGGTTGACATTTTTGCTTGTTCAATACTTGAAGTACATCTCTCCAAGCTCTTCTTGCTTTTACTGTTTTCATTGAGAAGTCATTTATTATTTTAATAGTTTTACCTTTAAAAATGACTTGTTTATTTTCCCTTGAAGCTCTCAGCACCATTTCTTTGTCTTGAATGTGGAGTGTTTTAACTATTATTTGCTGTGGCGAGTTTTTATTTTGGTCGTATCTGTTTGGGGTGCAGAATGCCTCTTGTATATGGGTGGGCCTCTCTTTTTTTAGATGAGGAAAGTTTTCCTTGATGGTCGTTTGAAAAATTTCCTCAGGTATTTTGGGATTCTTGCTCTGGTATTCCATGAATACACATGTTAGGCTTCTTCAGGGTGTCCCATAACTCTTGAATAGTTCTCTCGAGTATCTTTTTGGCTTTAACAACTTCTTCCATTGAGCTGGTTAATGCTCCCACTTTGTCTTCAAGGTCTGAAATTCTATTTTCCGCTTCGTTAGTCCTGCTGATAAAACTCTCTTTTGAGTTATGGTTGAAGAAAACTTGTTTTTTAGTTCAGTTTTAAACTCTGCTTGAGTCTGTTTTAACTGTTCTATGTCTATTTTTGTTTCTTGAACTGTTTTTCTCAACTCCTCCAAGTGTCTGTTTTGTTCCTCTTAAAAGTGGTTGATGCAATTATTTAACTCCTTCTGGATTTCCTTTTTCATAATATTGATCATGGTAATGATCATGTTTTGAAAGTTGTTATCTTGGGTCAGGCTTTCTTGGCTATTTTCTGTGGATTTGTTCTGGTTAGAGTCTATCATTATGTGGTTAATTCCTTCAGTTAGAGATTTCTTGGGTTTTGTTTCTCATGGATTTGCACTTTGACTTGGGCATTGTCGTTTTATCTCTTAAGACCTTTCAATTTCTGTGTGTTTTTGACTGAACTGAGTTAGTTGGCCTGGAGACGTGCCTGCTCTGACTGGCCGGTGGGAGGAGCTGGGAGTAGTGGGTTTCCTGGGGTTTGGAGGTGAGCAGGGGGTGCTTACCTAGGGTGCTGTGTGTCCTGGCTGGACTGTGCACGTCCTGGGCAGATGGGGGAAGGGGAGACGTGCTGGTCGTGGGCGCAATTGACCTGTGATTCTGGGGAGTGGCCCAGGGGTCCTCCCGGGCCTGGGGCAGGGCTGCTCGGACTGGCTGGTGGAAGGAGCTGGGACAAGTGGGTTACCTGGGGTTTGGGGGTAAGCAGGGGGTGCTTACCTAGGGCGCAGTGTGTCCGGGCTGGACTGCACGCTCCCGGAGTGGGTCGGGGAAGGCTAGGTACTATTCTTACCTCATTTCACATAACATTCATTTTATTCCAAGTAACTCATCCTGCAGCAGAGTTCATTGATTTTTAAATTATCAGCCTTTAAGGGTAACATGCAAGGTAGCATACAGAGTAACAATTTTACTATAGCATTTGTGGTTGTGTGTGTGTGTGTGTGTGTGTGTGTGTGTGTATGTATGTGTATGTGTAGGTGTGTATATGTAGGTGTAAGAGTGTACATGCATAAGTGTGCACGTGGAGAGGACAGAACAAAACCTTGAGTTTCTTTCCTCATTGCTCTCTACTTTGATTTTTAATAATATTTATTGAGAGAGAGAGAGAGAAGAGAAAAGAAGACATACATATGTGTTCCATGGTGTATAGGTAGAGGTCCACAGCATGACTTTTTGGAAATCAGCTCTTCCCTTTCACCATGTAGGCTTCTGGGAATTGAATAAGATTGCCTGGTTTGTAAGCTGGTATCTTGCCTGGTGAGCTTTCTGGTACCCCCTTTTGATTTTTGAGGCAAAGTTACTTTCACTTGGTGTGAAAATTTCTGATTAGGCTAGGCTGGATGGCAAGGGTCTCCAGGCACCTGTTCCTGCTATTACAGCTGCATGACACCATGCCAAGATGCTTCTGTCCTTGTTTCTTTTTTTTTTTTAAACTTTATTTATTTATTTATTTATTTATTTATTTATTCATTTATTAAGTGTGTGAGTACTACCGAGTTTCATCAGGGTTGCCTGCATTATCAAGTGCTTGGTGCAGCATGTGCATTAAAAAAGTGACTCTCCTTCCTCCATCCAGCATTTACTATCAATAGTATCTCACGAAGGGATGAAGCCCAAAGGGTGACATCTAGACTCATCCTGCATTGCATTGCTTTACTCAGGATTTCCCAGGCTCTACCTTCCAAGGTTGGAAATCCAGACTGCTGCCATATTCACCTGACATTTTGACATGGGATCTGGGAATCTGAACCCAGGTAATTTTGCTTGCAAGGTGAATGTTTTAACCCCTGAGCCATATCACTAGCCCAGCTTCTGATTTGTTATGTATGTATATTTCCATGGGAAGATCATTCTCCTCATCATCATGAGTTATCATGTGCCTGGGTGCTTGCTGGAACACGGAAATAAAAAAAGTGGCTCCCCCAAGGGTGGTGCAGGAGCAGCAAAACTGAAAAAAAAATCAACAAACCATAATTCGGAAAATCAGAGACTCTACATCAACCACCTGGAACTAGGCCAGCCTAATCTATCCCCATCCTAAAGCTCAGGGAAATTTGCAGAAGAGGGGGGCGGTAAAGTTGTAAGAGCCTAAAGATGGGGAGGAGCAACAATATGCAAGATACTCTGTACAAGTTAGGGCCGAAGTAATCATAATAAGACTTTGCATGACCTGTGCAATTACCAACATATCATTGAACCCCCAAAGTCTAGCATGGATCACAGGCACTAGGATTCTTAGAGGCAAGGGATTAACAGCCACAATAGTGTTCCTATACTAAAGGGGAACACAAAAAAGAGCTCTAGGCAATGCCACTGAGTCCTTACACTTCCTCAGAGGAAAGGACCCAGAGGGAAGTTTGACATACACACTAAAGGATGCTCCAGGAATGGGGGAGGGAGGGAGCACTGGAGAAATGGAGGGAAAGGGAGAAAGGAAGGGGAAAAGAGGGAAGGGAGCAAGGGGATCCAGGGACGGGTGGAGGGAGGGAAGGAATGGGGTACTTATCAACTTTGTATGAGAAGAAATAAAAAAAAAGAATTAAGAAAAAGTGGCTCCCCTTCCTCCATCCAGTATTTACCATCAGTAGTCTCTCAGGAAGAAGTGGAGCCTCATGAGCTCTTCCTCCTTCTATTGTGAAATGTCCACAGGCCCAGTCTTGAGCAACTTTTGAGCAGGCAAACAACAAATACAGTTGGTTCATGGGTGCAGCGGCCTTATCATGTCCAGGAGACAGTGTTTATTCCCACCTTCTTGCTCTTAAAATTCATTCTTCTCCCTCTTTTGTGATGTTCCCTGAGCTGTCATGCACAGGTGCGTGTGTGTGTGTTTCCTGTTTAGAACTCAACAGTCACTTTTTCTCTATACTTTGATCAGTTTTGATTCTCTGCACTAACCTTTGTTGCAGCTACTTGCTAATCTGCATGGTTGCCAATAAATTCAGGACAAAACAGCTTAAGGGAAAATGATTTTGATTTTGGCTTGTGACTGTTTGGTAACAGATTTTAATCTAATTTGGTAGGAGAACTCATACCATAGAATTAGAGGGAGCTGGCGACATCACATTCATATATCTATAGGACTGCTGAGAGAAGGACAATTCTCACTTGCCAGACTAACATGTCTGGCTAAGTGTGCCAAAGGATGCCAACTTACTTAGCCAGTTCCCTTTATCTTATTCATGTGCCCAAGGCCTAGACCCACCCATCATGGGCTGTGCCTTCCCCATCAATCAATTTCTTGTAGCTTGTGCAGGGCTTAAATCAACTACCAATTCTTTTTTTCAATAATAATTTCATTTTTCTTTTTATCTTTCTTTGGTCCCCATTCCCATCTCTCCTTCTTTCCCCCTGACAACCCTTTATCTCCTGTCACACTCCCATCTATTTTCAAGTCTTTTCACTTGTGTGGTCCATAGTGTTTCATCTAGTTTGTCTTTTATATCATATGTTTGACATGATTCATGCTCCAGAAAGTGTTACAGATCAGTGGATATTTTACCGAGGATGACATCTTCCTTTTCTTCCCTATTAGTTCTCCTGAGTCCTTCAGGGAGGTGCGACGCTTCTCCAGATCTTTTTCTTTTCTTGGTGAGATGTTAAGACAGTTCTCATGCACCTCTTGTCATGTCCAGGAGAGTGTCTGTCAACTATTATCCCACTTCAAGCTCTTAACAATCTTATTGCCCTTTCTTTTTTGATGTTTCCTGAGCCTTAGGGTAGGGGTGGATGTGACTTAGAAGTCCTCATTAGGATCAAGCAGTCTACAATCACTTATTTTCTGCAATTTGGCCTGTTGTATTTTTCTGTAAACACCTTCTGTCACAGGAGGCTTTAAGGTTGAGAGCTAAGTGCTTCTTCCAATCTATAGGTATAATAACAGGAGTTTTTAAAAAAACTTTATTTTGCATGTGTGCATGAGGGTGTGTGTGCATCAGAGGGCACTGTGTGTCCCCATGGAGCCCAAAGGTGACTTCACGAATCATCTTGGATTGCTTCTATCTCCTTTTTGCTTAGTTCTGGGATTTTCCAAGCTCTGCCCACTAGTGCCATAAGTGTTTCCATCTGGCATTTTTATGTGGTCCTAAGATCCAAGCTCAGGACTTTCTGTTTAACACTTCAGATCTTAACACCTAAGTCATCTCTTCAGTCCTGATAACAGGCGTTTAAAGGGCAGTTTGCAGACTGTCTTCATAGCTAAACTTTCATAGCCTGGTCTTTTCCTGGGACCTATGTACTCCCTTTTCATAATTTCCTATTCTAGTTTACAGGAATATGGTCCATTCTGACAAGTGGATTTTAAATCTGATCAGGAAACTGTTGGTTGCCTCCTTGATAATCATGCCACTATTATACAGGTGGTCACCTCTTGCCATGGTGACTATTATTGTAACTTGCAGATTTCACAGAATGATGACTTTTGATTGCTTTCAACTACCAATTCTTCACAACTGTATCCAGAGCTCAAACCCTCAATTGACAAGTTGACACCTGTATCAAACTATGACAGCCTTCATCTACTGCAAAAGGAAACCTCTATGATGAAGGCTGAGAGCTACACCATCGATGGCATAATGATAAGTATTTAGAAGGCAGTTTAATGCCATGTCTATTTAGGAAAATAATAACAGTAGTTTCTCCTCAAGGGCCCCTGACCTCTCTATCAATGTATTCTTGGCCAGGTTTAGAGTACCAGATATGAATTCCTTCCAGTGGTTGGTCCTTGAATCCAAAAAAGAAAGCATTTGGTTACCCCCATAACATTCATGCCACTATTGCACCAATAGGCACATCTTACCTGTCTGGTTGTTATTGTAGCAGCCTGAAATAACACCTATGAGAGTTAGCCAGCAGAGAGGAAGCTTCCTGATCAATTCCAGAGTATTCCTCCTTAACCTGAGTCTGATGTGTGAGATGTCTTCAGCAATAGGGTCTTAGTATCAGGTCCTGATGGACAACAAAAAGCGACAAGTGTCTATTTCTTTATGTGAGTGCTAGGGATTGAACTTGGGTCCTCATGCTTGTATGGCAAAACATTTTACTGATTGAAGAATTTCTCTAGCCCCACTATGGCATTTTCATGTGCATATGTATGTTAGGTATGTGGCTATGTGTGTGCATGTGTATGAAGATGCCCATGCGCATGTGTGTATATGCACGTTCAGGCCTGAGGTTGTTGTTAGGGATTATCCTTGATCACTCTTTTATTCTTGTTCTGGGGATTCATAGTACCTGCCTCCCGAGGATAGAATAGAAGTCTGCCATGATTATCTGACATTGTATGTAGGATTTAGTGATCTGAAATCTGGTCCTTTTGTTTTGTGTAGCAAGTGCTTTAGCTGATGAGATGACATCCATCATTGCGGTGGGGATCGTCTACAGAGTTAATAATGTCCTATGCATGTCACTACACATGTGCCACACATATACTCATTACACTTTGTTCTTGTTTGTTTCACTCATACACAGTACTCCATCTGACAAACGGATTACCTCTGGTTGGTTCTCTTCTTCCTCCTTCTACCTCCTGATCAGGTGACTTCTATTTATTTTTCCTTTTTCTTACTCCTTTAAGATCTCTTCTTCTCTCATGATCCCCTTTCCAGTTTCATGGCCCATATGTGTATGTGCATGTGCATGCATGCACACACAAACACTTTTACTTTTAAAAAATACATTATTCATGAGAGAGGGAGACAGAGAGTTGAGAGAGAGAGAGAGAGAGAGAGAGAGAGAGAGAGAGAGAGAGAACACATGCATGCCATGGTGCATAGATGGAGGTCAAAGGACAATTCTTTTTTTTCCCCACATTTTATTTTTTTTCCTAATCATACAAGCTCAATAGATACCCCATCCTCTCCCTCCCTCCTCCCTTCCCTAGTCGTCCCACCCTTGTATTCTCCCCCCTTCCCGCCTTCCTTTCACCCCTCTCTCTCCCTTCCGCTCTTGCAGTGCCTCCTCCTTCCTCCCTTCCATCCCCTGGAGCATCCTTTTGTGTGAATGCTAAACCTCCTTCTGAGTCCTCCCCTTAGTGAGGGGTAAGGACTCAGTGACATAGCCTGGAGCCTCTTCTTGGGCTCCCCGTTAGTATGGGAACACTATTATGACTGTTTAATCCTTTGCCTCTAAGGATCCCACTGCCTGGAGTCTTCTCCCCTGTGATCCATGCTAGACTTTGGGGGGTCATTCACATGTCAGCCATTGTGCAAGTCCAATTCTGGCTGCTGCAGCCTTAACTTGTGTGGAGTATCTTGCATATCATTGATCCTCCCCATCTTTAGGGCTCTTACAATCTTGCTGCCCCTTTTCCAAAGGACAATTCTTTTTTTTTTTTTTAAACATTTTTTATTATCTCCGCTCATACAAACTTAATAGGTACACCGGTTCCCTCCCTCCCTCCTCCTCCCCCCGACCTCTCTGCTCACCCTCCCCTCACCCCTCCCTCCCCATCCCCCAGTGCCTCCCCTCCCCCAATCCCCGGACAATCCTTTAATGTGCATGCCAAACTCTCCTGTGGGTCCTCCTCTCTGATGACGTACAAGGACCTGGCGGCATTTCCCTGAACCCTTTCCTTTGATCCCCTTAAGCATAGGAACACTATTTTGGCTGTCAATCCCTTGCCTCCAAGGATCTTGGTGCTTTTAGCAAATGCTAGACTTTGTGGGGTCAATACTGTGTTGGACATTGTGCAGGGCATGCAAAGTCCAATTATGATTGCTTCAGCTCTAACTTGTGTGGAGTATCTTGCATATGCTCCTCCCATCCTTGTGCTCTTACACTCTTACTGCCCCCTCTTCCGCAAATTTCCCTGAGCATCAGGATGGGGAGAGATTAGTCTGGCCTAGTTCTAGGTGGTTGATATAGAGTCTCTGAAGTTCTGGATTACGGTTTGTTGATTTTCTTTGTTGGTTTTGCTGCTCCTGCAATGCCCTTCACTCCATCCTGAGGGGTATTGGATGTCACCCCCTGGCCAGAGATAAAAAGCTGTTAAACTAGAGTCTTGTTATAAGAGTATATTCAAAGGTAGATGTAATAAAAGTAGGAAACCATAGTGAGGGAAGGGTCAATCACCCATTTGCAAAATGGTTACTTATTATCTGCCAGACTATATGCCCTCCCCTTCTGGTGAGATCACACTCCCTCAGTTGTAAATGATCAGGAACGAAAAGTCTGTGAATTTAACCAGATGTCTCATTACTTACTTACAGTCCTTGATAGAGGCCTATTTTCTCTGCTGTAACATGGTTCCCTCTCTCCATGTTTCTAGTGCAGCCCTCCTATCCCATCCCTCCTGTTCATACTTCTTGCAATTACAGTATTACAGAGATTTATCGTCGAGTGTCTCTAGGTGGGCTGGGTGGGTTTGGTACTAGGAGCCACCTATTAGGGAGTACATATGGTGCTTAATTTTCTGGGTTTGGGATACTTCACTCAATATAATTGTTTCTAATGACATCCATTTCCTGGCAAATTCCAGTAATTCATCATTTTTGATGGATGAGTAGTACTCCATTGTATAGATGTACCAAAGTTTCCTTATCCACTCGTCAACTGTTGGACATTTGGGTTGATTCCATGACTTTGCTATTGTAAACAGTGCTGCTATGAACATGGTCACACTTGTGTTATCGAGGTGAACCTCTGCTGCATGGGGGGTTATTCCCAGAAGTGGAATCACAGGGTCATATGGCATTTCAATCTTTAATTTCTTTAAGAATCTCCAGACGGCTCGCCAGAGTGGCTGTATGAGCCTGCATTCCCACCAGCAATGTAGCAGAGTTCCCCTCTCTCCACATGCTCTCCAGCATTTGGTGTTGTTCGTATTGTGGATTTTTGCCATCCTGACTGGGGTGAGATGATATCTCAGGGAAGTTTTGATTTGCATTTCCCTGATGGCTAAGGAAGTGGAGCATTTTTTAAAGATATTTGTTAGACGTTTTAATTTCATCCCTAGTAAAGTTTCTTCTATGTTCCAGAGCCCATTTTTTAATTGGGCTATTAGTTTTTTTGGTGTTTAGTTTTCTAAATTCTTTGTGCACTCTGTATAGTAGAGCTCTATCAGATATGTGGTTAGTGAAGATTTTTTCCCATTCTGTGGGTTGCCTTTGAGCTCGTGTTACAATCTCTTTATCTGAACAGAAGCTCTTTAATTTCACAAGATCCCAACTGTTGAGAGTTGGTAGCAGTGACGGTGCCATTGAATGTCTGTTTAGGAACTGTTGGCCTAGCCCAATCAGCTCGAGGGAATTCCCTATCCTTTCAATTATGGTTTTTATAGTCTCTGGCCTTATATCAAGGTCCTTGATCCATTTGGAATTAAGTCTTGTACAATGTGACAAGTACGGGTCCAGTTTTAATCTTCTACATGTGGAGATCCAGTTTTGCCAGCACCATTTGTTGAAGATACTGTTCTTTTTCCACTGGATTCTTTGGGCCCCTTTGTCAAAGATCAAATGGCTGTATTTTTGTGGGCTTATATCTGGGTCTTCAATCCTTATCCATTGATCTGTGTGTCTATTTTGGAGCCAATACCAGGCTGTTTTTACAACAATGGATTTGTAGTATAGACTAAGGTTTGGTATGGTTATACCTCCAGCAGTATTTTTGTTACTCAGGATTGTCTTTGCTATCCTGGGTCTTTTTGAGATTGTTTGGTCAACTTCTTTAAAGAATTGCTTTGGGATTTTAATTGGTATAGCATGGAATTTGTATATTGCCTTTGGTAGGATGGTCATTTTTATGATGTTGATTCTGCCAATCCAGGAACACGGGAGGTCTTTCCACCTTCTGGTGTCTTCTGCAATTTCTTTCTTTAGGGTTTTAAAGTTTTCATTGTAAAGGTCTTTTACCTCCTTGGTTAGGTTTATACCAAGGTATTTCATTTTTTTAGGGGCTATAGTAAATGGGATTGAGTCTCTCAGGGATTTTTCACTTCTTTCATTCTGGGCATATAGGAGAGCCACTGATTTTTTTTAATACATTTTTTATTATTTCTGCTCATACAAACTTAATAGGTAGACCAGTTCCCTCCCTCCCTCCTCCTTCCCCTGAACCCCCTGCTCTCCCTTTCCTCCCTCCCCATCACCCAGTGCCTCCCCCCAATTCCCAGAGAGTCCTTTATTGTGTATGCCTGACTCTTCTTTGGGTCCTCCTCTCCGATGACGTACAAGGACCCAGTGGCATTTCCCTGAACCCTTTCTCGTGTTCCCCTTAAGCATAGGAACACTACTGTGGCTGTCAATCCCTTGCCTCCAAGGATCTTGGTGCCTTTAGCAGATGCTAGACTTTGTGAGGTCAATAGTGTGTTGGACATTGCGCAGGGCATGCAAAGTCCTATTATGATTGCTTCGACCCTAACTAGTGTGGAGAATCTTGCAAATCATTGCTCCTCCCATCCTTTTGGTCTTACAATCTTACCGCCTCCTCTTCCGCAAATGTCCCTGAGCTTCAGGATGGGGAGAGATTTGTCTGGCCTAGTTCTATGTGGTTGATATAGAGTCTCTGAAGTTCAGGATTGTGGTTTGTTGATTTTCTTTTGCAGTTTTGCTGCTCCTGCAATGCCCTTCACTCCATCGTGATGGGCACTGTATGTCACCCCTTGGTCAGAGACAAAAAGCTGTTAAACTGGAGTCTTGTTATAATAGCACATTCAAGGGTAGATGTAATAAAAGTAGGAAACCTCAGTGAGGGAGGGGTCAATCACCCATTTGCAAAATGATTACTTTTTATCTGCCAGACTATATGCCCTCCCCTTCTGGTGAGATCATACCCCCTCAGTTGTAAATGATGAGGAACGAACGTCTGTGAACTTAACCAGGTGTCACATCACTTACTTGCATTCCTTGATGGAGGCCTATTTTCTCTGCTGTTACATGGTCCCCTCTCTCCATGTTTCTGGTGTGGCCCTCCAACCCCATCCCTCCTGTTCATAATCCTTGCAATTACCGTATTACATAGGTTTACCTTTGAGTGTCTCAATGTGGGCTGGGTGAGTTTGGTACTAGGAGCCACCTATTAGGGAGTACATACGGCGCTTAATTTTCTGGGTTTGGGATACTTCACTTAATACAATTGTTTCTAATGACATCCATTTCCCAAGGCACTGATTTTTGTACGTTTATTTTTATCCTGCTACCCTGATGAACTTTTCAATTAGTTCCAGGAGCTTCCTGGTGGAGTTTTTGGGATCACTTAGATATAAGACCATGCCTTGTGTAAATAGGATAGCTTGACTTCTTCCTTGCCGATTTGAATCCTTTTTATACCCCTTTCTTGTCTTATGGCTTCAGCTAAGACTTCAAGTACAATATTGAATAGAAGTGGTGAGAGTGGACAGCCTTGTCTAGTTCCTGATCGAAGTGGGAATGCTTCCAATTGTTCCCCATTGAGCATAATCCTTGCTGTGGGCTTGTTGTATACAGCTTTTATTATATTGATAAAAGTTCTTTCCATTCCTACTGTCTCTAGCATTTTGATCATAAAAGGCTGTTGGATCTTGTCAAAAGCTTTTTCTGCATCTATCGAGAGTATCATGTGGTCTTGGACTTTGGACTGGTTTACATGATGAATTACATTTATTGATTTGCGTATGTTGAACCAACCTTGTGTGCCGGGGATGAAGCCTACTTGGTCCCTGTGAATGATCTTTTAATGTGTTTTTGAATCCGATTTGCTAAGACTTTGTTGAGAATCTTTGCGTCTGTGTTCATCAGAGAGATCGGCCTATAGTTTTCTTTTTTAAGTGAATCTTTGTTAGGTTTTGGGATTAAAACGATATTAGCTTCATAGAAGGAATTTGGTAGTGCTTCTTCCTTTGCTATTTGATGGAACAGTTTAAGGAGTATTGGTGTTATTAACTCCTTAAATGTCTGGTAGAACTCTGTGCTGAATCCATCTGGTCCAGGACATTTTTTGGTGGGAAGTTTCGAGATTAATTCCTCAATTTCCTTATATGTTATAGGACTATTTAAATAGTTCACAACTTCCTGATTCAATTTAGGTAAGTTGTGTTTACTCAGGAATTCATCCATCTCTTTTGTGTTGTCAAATTTCACAGAGTATAAGTTTTTGAAATATGATGTTATAATTCTCTGGATTTCATGGGTATTAGTAGTGATATCTCCATTTTCATTTCTAATTTTATTGATTTGAGTTTTCTTTCTCTTGCTTTTGGTTAATTTAGCTAGGGGTGTATCAATCTTATTGATTTTTTCAAAAAAAAACAGTTTTTTGACTGGTTGATTTTTTCTATCATTTTCTTTATCTCGATTTCAGATATTTCTCCCCTTATTTTGCTAATCTCCTCTCTTCTACTACTTTTGGGATCAGATTGCTCTAGTTTCTCTAAAGCTTTAAGCTGCATTGTTAATTATTTATTTCTGATGTTTCCATTTTTCTGATGTAGGCATTAAGAACTATGAACTTACTTCTTAGGACAGCTTTCATTGTGTCTCAGAGATTTTGGTAAGTTGTATTTTCATTATCGTTCACTTTCAGGAAATCTTGAATTTCCTTTTTAATTTCTTCCTGAATCCAGTTCTCATTCAGTATCATATTGTTAAGTTTCCAGGAGTTAGTGTATTTTCTCTTGTTTGATGTGTTGTGGATGTCCAGCTTTAGGCCGTGGTGGTCTGATAGGGCACAGGTTAGAATTTCAACTTTTTCGTATATGTGTAGATTCGTTTTGTGGCCCAATATGTGATCTATTTTGGAGAAAGTTCCGTGTGCTGCTGAGAAAAATGTGTATTCTTTGGTGCGTGGATGAAAAGTTCGATAGAGATCTGTAAGGTCCATTTCTTTAAGGGTTTGATTAAGTTCCAAAGTGTCTCTGTTAAGCTTTTGACCTGTTGATCTATCCCATGTTGAGAGGGCGGTGTTGAAGTCCCCGAGAAATATCGTTTGGGGGTTGATTTCTTGCTTTAGATGCTGTAGGATTTTCTTAATGAATGTGGAGGAGCCCGTATTGGGTGCATAAATGTTCAGTATTGTGAAGTCTTCCTGGTGAATTGTACCTGTGACTAAAATGTAGTATCCATCTGTGTCTCTTATGATTTTTTTTGGTTTGAAGTCCACTTTGTCCGACAGCATAATGGCTACCCCTGCCTGTTTCCTGGTTCCATTAGCTTGCAGTATTTTGGACAAGCCTTTCATTTTTAGTATGTGTCTTTGTTTTGTGGTGAGATGAGTTTCCTGAAGGCAACAGATTGAAGGGTTGTGATTTTTAATCCAAGTTTGTAATCTGTGTCTCTTAGTTGGTGAGTTAATACCATTGACATTTAATGTTATATTGGAGAAATTATTTTTAATACTCGACATTTTTTATGTTTAGTGAATTTTGTAAGCTTATTATTTTACATTTATGTTTTTGTGGTATTATACTACTCTTCTGTCTTCCTGGATACGGTTGTTTTTTCTTTGTTTGCATATCATTTCTAGCATTTTTGAAGACCTGGTTTAGTAGACATGTATCCCTTCAAGTTGTCTTTGTGCTGGAAAGTTTTTCTTTCTCCCGCGATCATGACAGATAGTTTTGCCAGGTATATCAGTCTGGGTTGGCATTTCTGCTCATTTAATACATGAAGTACGTCTTTCCAAGCTCTTCTTGCTTTTACTGTTTCCATTAAGAAGTCATTTGTTATTTTAATAGGTTTGCCTTTAAAAGTGACTTGCTTTTTTTCTCTTTTTTTATTTATTTATTTTTTTATTTATTTATTTATTTTTTTTTTTGCTTTTTTTCTCTTGAAGCTCTCAGCACCTTTTCTTTGTCTTGAATGTGGAGTGTTTTGACTATTATTTGCCGTGCAATTTTCTATTTTGGTCATATCTGTTTGGAGTGCGAAATGCCTCTTGTATTTGGATGGGCCTCTCATTCTTCAGTTGAGGGAAGTTTTCATTTATGATAATTTGAAAAATTTCCTCTGGTGTTGTATTTTGAGATTCATGCTCTGGTATTTCATGAATGTGCATGTTAGGCTTCTTCAGGGTGTCCCATATCTCTTGAATGTTCTTCTCAAGTACCTTTTTGGCTTTAACTACCTCTTCCATTGAGCTGGTTAATTCTCCTACTTTGTCCTCAAGATCTGAGATTCTATTTTCTGCTGATAAGACTCTTTGTTGAGCTTTGGGTTGAAGATAACTTATCTTTTAGTTCAATTTTAAACTCTGCCTGAGACTGTTTTAACTGCTCTATGCCTATTTTTATTTCTTGAACTGTTTTTCTCAACTCCTCCAAATGCCTGTTGTGTTCCTGTTCAAAGTGGTTGATGCAGTTGTTTAATTCCTCTTGGATTTCCTGTTTCATAGTATTAATCATGATAATGATAATACTTTGAAAGTTGTTGTCTTGGGTCTGGCTTTCTTGGCTATTTTCTGTAAATTTGTTCTGGTTGGGATCCATCCTGAAGGGGTTGATTCTTTCAGTGGGAGATTGGTCTCCTTGGGTTTTGTTTCTCATGTATCTGCACTTTGACTTGGACATTGTTATTTTGTCTTCTAGGGCTTTTCAGTTTCTGTGTGTTTTTGACTGAACTGATGTAGTTGGTATTACTACATTTGGGCAGTTGTTACCAGTGCTTGCCTTGGGGTTGGGTATGTTTGTTTGTTGTTATTGTTATTTCCTAGCTGAGGCCATTAGGCTGTTAGTTCATCAGTTAAATCAGGTTAAGTAGACAGGGGGTGAATATTAGTATGGGAGTACACTTTTATGATGTAGTATTTTGGTGATATGTGAGAGTGAGTAGTGTATTCCCTGGAGTTGTATATGTTTTTGGGGTGGCTGTATGGAAAGGTTAATCTACAGTGATTAATATTAGAAAGGAACAGTAAGGTGAAAAAAAAAAGGGGAGGTTTACTTATCTTTGGGCTGGATGTGAAGAATCTCTCCCATGTGATAGGATGATTGTAGAAGTTTTCAGATATATGGCCTTTGACCCTTAGAACTTTGCTTGAGGTTTCTTTGGACTCTATTGAATTCTGAGTAGCAGTGTGTCTTCTGTAGACCACTTGTGTGGGTCCCCCGTGGGCCAGAGAGGCAGAAGGTCTGATGTTGTTGGCAGAAGTCTTCACCTGGGGCCTGGGACTTGGCTTAGTGGCCCTCCCAAGCTCCAGGGATGGAGGAATGTGAGCAAGTCCTGTCCAGTTGGTCGGACAGGCAGGCGGGAGGAAGAAAGGGGCTGGGGCCCGGGGGCGCAGCCCAGGTCTAAGCCCGAGGTAGGCCGGGGCGTGGTGCAGGGACACGGGGCGACCTGGGGGTTGCTGGGGGGTGGGGCAGACCGGACTGGCTCACTCACCTGGGGCCAAAGGACAATTCTTAGAAGTCAGTGCTTTCCTTCTACCATGTGGGCTCCTGGGAATTGAATTCAGGTCACCAGGTTTGTAATCAGATGCCTTACTCACTGAACAATCTCACTGATCCATGTTGCATTTGTCTTTCTGAATCTGCTTGTCTCCTGCTTCAGCCACCATGCCTGACACTATTCATTCTCTGCCATAAAGGACTTTATCCTCTCTGGAAGCCAAATCATATGCCCTTTCTCGTGTAAGTTGCTTCGGTGAGACTATTTTCTCATAGCAATAGAAGAGTAACTTCAACAGATGTCAGTCATGTGGACATAACCTTGATTATGAGCACTGTTTGTACCTTGATAGTAAGGTATAATAGATGTGGTTAGCCAAGTCATGGTCAGGTCTCATACACTTGTAGACTAGGCACTGCACTCGCATGTCCTATCAAACAACAACAAAAAAAGGAGGGTGTCAGCATAGTACAGACATTGATCACTCATTTCAAGAGGACCTAGGGTTTCATGTGAGAATGGGGTTGGGTTTTCATGGAAGTAGACAACTAAGGCATAGATCCATGATTTAATCAGACGTACTATTGATAGTATCCAAGTAGTAGGATAATAGATATGATAAGGATGGCAACTTTCAGGTTTCATTTATAAGCTGGAGGGTGGTGAGGAAATGATAAAAAAGCTGTTCAGTGCAGTGCTAAGGAATGCCTTATTTATATACTGTTCAGTAATGCTGGATCAGGCATTTCAAATATACCCATTGAGGGGACTGGAGAGATGGCTCAGGGGTTGTGACTCTGTCTCACAAGCAGAAGGTTCTGAGTTCGGATCCCAGGTCCCACATTAAAAAAAAAAAATTAATAATAAAAAAAAAAATCAAATATACCCATTGAAGGTAATTGGTTCATGACTGAACTAGTGTGGGGAGTTTGGTGAAGGGCGTGTGTGTGTGTGTGTGTGTGTGTGTGTGTGTGTGTGTGTGTTTGTATGTACATAAATTGAGTCAATGGACTGTCTGTCTGCCTGTCTGTCTAAAGAGTCATACATGCCAGTGATTCAGATAATAGTTGATAGTGTGGTAGTAATCTTCATGGTCGACTTGACTGTATTTAGAAGTACACACATTGTGAGGTTGTTTCCAGAGAGGCTTAGCTGGAGAGGGAAGACACACTCTGAATGACAGCTTGGTAGCCTAGGCTTGCTTTTGCAGTTGGCTCTTGCTTCCTCTGCCTCTATAATGACAGCTGTGACCTGCATTGGTAGCTTCCAGCCTCTGCTGCCTGCCACACCTTTTCCCCTACAATGGACTATATCTCCTCTCTCTGGAACAATAAGCCAAATAAATCTCCTTTTCTCCCCTTAAGTTGTGTGTGAGTATTGTCTTACAGTAATAGAGAATAATGACAATACCACAGAAATTTGCAAAAAAAGAGAGAAATAGAAGATTTGAGTCCAGGGATATTTCCAATGAAGCAGTTTGAAGATGACAGAGAACAGTTTGGAAATGAAGATATCATCTCAGGGGAGATACAGTGGATCTCCTAGGAGGCAGATGGAGATCGTTGTGGAGCTGGGTGGAATGACAAACTAATGATGAACTCAGATCTCTTATAAATCATAGATGACCCTACCTTCCAGGTGAAGGACAGAGATCCTTTTTACTCTCAGGATCACTGGGAATAATGGTTCTTGGCTCAGATTCAATCCCAGGGGATCACAGCTCAGATCCTAGACTCCCATTTACCACAGGATGAAATAGTTCAGGGATTCCTGGGAACAAAAATTTCCTGACATCAGCTGACATTATCTCTTGTTTTCTACCTGCCCAGAGCCCTCACCTCAGTCCTCCATCTGGGCAGTTCCAGGAGCTGTGATTTCATCAGGCAGTTATGCGGCCATCTTCTGCAGGATCCCTCCAGGAACAATACAATTGCGTCTAACTAAGACATCAACAAGAATGCAGCAGTATGATCTCATTCCACACGAAGCCCAGGAGGTCGCTCAGTTCTTTCTTCCTAGGGTGACATACCTTGATGCAGGGATTTACTACTGTGAATATTGGAAGAATGGAGATTGGTTAAGATCCAGTGACAGACTGGAGCTGATGGTGACAGGTGAGGACAAGTCAGGGACACTGTCCCCCAGCCTCAGTCTCTGCTGGCATCCTCACTGGACCAAGATGCCCTATCTCAGGTCTTGTGCTATATCTCTGTTCTAATAATGGGGTGTATGTGTCCATGTGCACAAATACAGAGGTCAGGATAGGATAGCAGGTATCTTTCTGTATGGGTCTCTGTCTTATTTCCTTTATGTAGATGCTTCCATTAAACCCGAAGCTCTCTAATTCCACTATCCTGGCCAGGTACTCTTGGGACCTACTTGTTTTCAATCTCCAATGCTGGGGTCACAGGCACTCATGGCCATGCTTAGCTTTAATGTGTATAACTGGGGCTTTGAACTCAGGTCTTTCCTTTATTCTGCTTTTTTAAAAATCCATTCACTTTCTTAATGGATTTCCAAAGCGCTTCTTTTTTTTATTTTATTTATTTTTTTTATTTCAGCTCATACAAACTTATTAGGTACACCAGTTCCCTCCCTTCCACCTCCTCCCCCCATACCCCCTGCTCCTCCTCCCCACCCCTCTCCCTCCCCATCCCCCAGTGCCTCCTGCCCCAATTCCCAGAGAGTCCTTTCTTGTGCATGTCTGATTTTCCTCTGGGCCCTCCTCTCCGATGACGTACAAGGACCCAGTGGCCTTTCCCTGAACCCTTTCCCGTGTTCCCCTTAGGTATAGGAACACTGCTGTGGCTGCCAATCCTTTACCTCCAAGGCTCTTGGTGCCTTTAGCCGATGCTAGACTTTGTGAGGTCAACAGTGTGTTGGACAATGCGCAGGGCATGCAAAGTCCAATTATGATTGCTTCAGCCCTAACTAGTATAGAGTATCTTATATATCATTGCTCCTCCCATCCTTTTGCTCTTACACTCTTACCGCCCCGTCTTCCGCAAATTTTCCTGAGCTTCAAGATGGGGAGAGACTAAGCTGGCCTAGTTCTAGGTGGTTGATATAGAGTCTCTGAAGTTCTGGATTGTGGTTTGTTGATTTTCTTTTGCAGTTTTGCTGCTCCTGCAATGCCCTTCACTCCATCCTGGTGGGCATTGTATGTTACCCCCTGGCCAGAGACAAAAAGCTGTTAGAGTCCCAAAGCGCTTCTTATAGTTCTTTCTCCTTGATAAAGTCTGATTTTTCTTATCTCACTTCTCTCCTTCACTCTATCACTGAGGCAACCTCCAATTGGCCACCTCACTTAGAAGTTTGGGAATATACAACTTTCTTTTTTTTTTTTTCCTCCCAGGTGTCTTCCAAGACATTCCCACCCTCTCAGCTCAGCCCAGTGCTATGGTACCTTTAAGAGGAGGTGTGACCTTTCATTGTGGCTTGCCAAGCATCTATGATACATTCGTTCTGTCCAAAGGTGAAAAACTGGCCTTTCTGCCAGACTCCATCCAAAAGCAGAAAAACTTCTTCATATTTCCAGTCACCTCAGCCCACGCAGGGATCTACAGATGCTATGGTTCTGTCAACGGCTCCCGCCATAAGTGGTCATCTTCTAGCAACCTCCTGGAAGTTATTGTAACAGGTGAGGAAGCTGAGGTCTAAACCCAAGGCCTCTGAACCTAAAGAATCCACATATCTTCTCTTTCTTGGGCAATGCTGGGGTGTTTGGAGGGCAGGTTTTATTGTAGTTTTGATGTGGTGAGACCCAAAGATCTAGGATGATTGCCAAGGAATAGCAGTTCTTGTGGCAGAGAAGCTGTATCATGCAGGGCAACATGGGAAGTTGGGCTGGCTATAGTATAGAACAAGTATAGGGACAAAAACAGAGTAAGGATCCTTTACTATGGTTTCCATAGGTAAGACAGCGCAAGCAGGCTTCAGATAGTCATGTTTAATAAATGCAGCGTCTCTAGGGTGCAGGGGCTGCCATTAGTGTTCTGGATCTGGCCCTGGTGGTTAGAGCATGGAAGTATTGAATTCAGAGTTAGGTGCTGGACAGAGAAAGTGGTTGGAAGTGTAGGCTCTGGAGAAGTGAGATTGGACTGGAACAGTGAGTTCACTGACATCTCTGTTAACCACTAGTCCTCAGGTCCAGTCTTCTCACAAGATACCCAAGTGTTAAGAACAAAGAAAAAGTTGGGTGTGATGGCACATGCCTGTCATCCCAGCCTTTGGGAGGTAAAGTCACCAGAGTATCAAAATTCCAGGTCATCCTTAGCTATGTAGTAAGTTGGATACCAGACTAGGTAATGTGAGACCTTGTCTTAAAACCAACTAACCAACCAATCAACCAGAACACAGAAAATAAAACTTCAGTAACTAAAACCACAGAGGTAATTCCTCCAGGAGATCGCAGATGAATATGAGAAGGAGATCAACAAGGACAAGGCCTTGAGCTTCTTATCTCCATATGTCATGTGGCCTAGGATCATCGGAGAGACATTCTAAGGTGAATAGGAGTTTATGATCATAGGAAGAGTGGCAAATCCTCAGGATGCACGTGACAGAAACGTTGCACTAAGAGTGTGAAGAGAGGAAAAGTATCATAAACAGCTGGGAAACTACACTGCTGGGACTGAGGGAAGAAACAGGAAGTGGGAAGGTTTTGAGGGGGGAGTTTAAATAGCTCTGGAAGTTACTGTGACAGGCAGGAGAGAAGTATGCACGGAGGGAAAGGTAACATAAGAATGTTGTCAAGTGTAACTGCTCGACCCTAAGTATCTGCAGCTGGGAACTTCCTTCTGGGTAGAGTATATCAGTAACTCTTAGCCAGGTGGTGATTTGTTCCCCAGGGAACATGTGCTAATATCTAGGGGACACTTTTGTGTGTCATGACTAGGGGATGAGGGAGCTGCTGTCACAGTGAGTAACATGACAGGACATTGCTTAGAACTGTACAAGACTCAGGATAGTGAGCTGGTCCTCAGTACCATCTTTGATGTTTTCATTTGACATCAAAAGGGATTTTCAAGTCTAATTCAGGAGCTCTTCTGAGCACATCTCTAGTCTTTGTTATTTTTTATTTATTTATTTATTAGAGAGGGGGGCACACACAAGCATGCCATGGTGCACAGAAGGAGGTTAAAGGACAACTTTAGAAGTCAGTTCTCTCTACCACGTGCGCTTTGGGAATCGAATGTATAAATCACCAGGTTTCCTAGTGGGTACCTTAATTTTTTGAGCTATTTTACCAGACTACGTCTTTCTTATTGTGATGAGCATCTTTGAACGCAGAGTAGGAACCCCAATTGTGATTAGTGATTGTGATTAGTGTTCATCACTCACAAGCTTGTCCTTTAATGTCATTTATGTCCAATGCAGGGGCTCTACTGCCCATGTATCTACTGCCCATGACTTTATGAGCTCACTGTCATGTGATCCATTATCCACTGTTTTCATGTCATATCACATTGTCAACATTCATCTTGCCAGAGTTATGGTTATACATTCATTTTCATTGTCCCAACTGAGGCCAGATCTACCCCATTGTCTGGCTTTGTGCAACTGATGAACTGCTCCATACATGCTAGGCATGCTCTCTACCACTGAGCAACATCTGGTTTGAAGAAGGTAAAATTGACATGAAATTCAAACTTCAATGTCCATAAATAAAGTTTTATCAGAATACAGACCATTCGTTTACCTACTGCCAGTAGCTGCACTGGTGTAACAAAGCCCGAGTTGTTTGTCATGGCAGAAGCCACATGTCCTGCAGGGCTAAAAATATTTACTGTCTGTCAGTTTCTGAGAAAACTTTTTCCATCTTTGTTCTGGAATATTCCATAGTACGCATGGCAGCTATGAATAAGTGTCTTGTCTCTACTTATTTCATTGTTTGTTTTTGAGATTTGGTCTTACTATACCTAGAAAGGCCTGAATCTCCTTATGTGCCCCAAGATGATTTGAAACGTACGCAGGCATGCTCATCCACGGAAGTTTCAAGCTTCCATTTTCACATTTTATTCATTTTGATATATGAACTAGGGATTTATTTTCATGTGTACATATACATTTTTGTATGGGTGAGTGCATATGTGCATGTGGGCGCACATTCATGTGTGTGCATGTGAATGTAGAAGGCAGAAATTGACATTGGGTATCTTTCTCAATTGCTCTCTGTCTTAATTTTTTCCTTTACCTTATTTTGATGTTCAGTGTTTCTCACTGAATCTGGAGTTCATAAATTTGGTGAGGCTGGTTGGCCAATGAACTCCATGGATACACCAGTCTCTTCTCTTGCTTCCAGCACTGGAGTTACTATTACAGATTTCCACACCCATTTTCTATGTGCGTGCTAGGGATCTGAACTTAGGTCCTCATGCTTGTGTAGCAGGTATTTTACCAACTGAGCTATGTTCCCAGACACTAACTAGGGATTTAATGTGTGTTTATTCTCGTGAAGAGGGAGAAAACAAATGAGCCAAAAATCAAAGTTATGATATGTTGTCACCTGGTGGTCAGTGTTATAAAGAAAAACAAAGCAGAATAGGAAAGTAGAGAAGAATGGTGATTTAAAATTTTTTTCCATGTGTATGTGTGGTTACTTGTGTGTATGGGCTTACTTGTATATAAGTATGCTTGCATGTAGGTAGGTACACATGTGTATATAGGCATATGAATGCACAGATATGTAGATATTTGAGGTTGATATGGGAATCATCCTTGATTGCTGTTCTACCTTATGGTTTTGATCTCTAATTAAACCCAGAGCACACCATTAGGGCTAGTCTAGCTAGTCAGCTTGTTCTGAGGATTCCCAGGCTCTGTCCTTAAGATTGAATTACAAATGGCTACCATGCTTGACCAGTGATTTATGTGGGACCTGGAGATTAGAACTCTGGTCCTTTTGCTTGCTTGGCAGATGCTTTAACTAACTGCTGAGCCATCTCCCCAACCTGGATGATGATGTTTTATTGAGGAATTGCTAAGGAATATTCCCTAACCCCATGGGGATGGTCACTACATTATGTAGTATGTGGGTTGAGGTGTTCTGTGACACTTTTCTTGGGGATATGCCACATAACCTTCTGTTCATCCAGATAGAAATTTGACAATTGACTAAAATAACAATGACACCAGTGTCCAAGTTGATGAACCAATGACTTTATTTGGATCATTTATAGGAAGAGGGCTGAGTGTTACTAACTGGAGCAGGAATGACTCAAAGGCAGCTATATCACTAGAAAGCCCACTCCTAGCCTGGATGAGACTCATGGAAACTGCAACCTTGGAGCTCTCTGCTGCATGACTTGATCCTAGGAAAGCATCCCTTCCACGCTTGGCTTGGGGGAGAGTCTCCTTATCAGTAGTTGTTTACTACTTTTCCTTACTTTGGGGTCCCCTTCACTATCATTAGTTTTAGGAGAAAATACTGAAAATACAGAATCAGTAAGATCCTAACAGTCCCTCTTAGGTCAAACTGAGGGCGGAGTCTAAAATGGTAATCAGGTTATGCTCCTAGGAAAAAGACCATACAACATGAAGGTACAATATAATGTGGGGAACAAAGCATGCAAAGGTCTGGAGGGCAGACAGTATTTTTTGATATTTTATAACCTATTTTGTTTTTTATTATTTTATTTTTCTAGTTTTATAAGCACATTGAGTACTTATCCCTGCTTCCCTTCATCTCCCTCCCTCTCATCCCCTCCTTTTCTTTCATTATTCCATCCCTCCTGCCTCTCTGCTTCTATGGACCCCAGGGTTCCCTCAGGCTTGTATACTCTCATGGGGATTTGGGCCTCTTATAGCATACAAAGTGCCTCTTTTGGGTCACTCCACTGATAGGAGCATTTCCCTTCACTCATCCAGCTTTAGTCCCCAAGGTTTCCACTGTATGTTCTTATCTCTCTTGAGTTCCTCTATAGTCTATGAGGGCATGTTGGTATGTTAGTCATTATGCAGGTCTAGTAAGAACAAGTTTACTGTAGTAAGTTCCTAGATGCTGCAGTCCTACCTTGAATGGAATGTCTTGTCCAACCTTCCCATCTTTAGGTTCTTACAATCTTACTGCTCCCTCTTCTGGGAGGTCCCCAAAGCCTTAGGATAGGATGTTGGACAGTATTTTTATCTAGTGCAGAGTAAGATGACAAAAAGGGTACAATAGCATAACATGTGCATGGGGTGGATGGAAGGTGCCACAACACATAGGGAAGTGTTGCGGTGGTTACATTGAGAACAGAACACCTGATTGTGTGTGTGTGTGTGTGTGTGTGTGTGTGTGTGTGTGTGTGTGAGAGAGAGAGAGAGAGAGAGAGAGAGAGAACACAAAGTATAGTAATCTAGACATTGAGTACAGTGACAGGCTTTAACATTGACTCACCTTGACTTTCTCCTCCCCCAGGCGTCTATGCAAAGCCACAGCTCTCTGTTTTGATTGATCCCTCTGTAACATCTGGCGGGAATGCCACCCTGCAGTGTCATTCAGAAAGCTGGTATGACATGTTTCTTCTATCCCAGGAGGGCAACATGAACTTCACCAGACGCCTGAAATCTCAGTTTAAACGTGGACTCTTTCGGGCCAACTTTACTGTGGACTCGAATTGGAAGCACCATGTGGACGCTTACAGATGCTATGGCTCACAGAGCTACAATCCTTTCCTGTGGTCAGAGCCCAGCAAGCCTCTGACATTCCCAGTGAGAGGTGAGGATTCTCTGTAGGATCTGAGGCTGCCCACTCATTGCCTCATGCCCAGGAAAGGCCCTGGTGCTGAAGGGTTGGCCCAGGGTCCCTGGAGATAGAACAAGGGATCCACAGTGGGGCGGAAGAGTGTATTCTTTTCTTTGCTGTTATGACAAAATCCATACCAGAAGCAACTTAAAGGAGGAGAGGTTGATTTTAGTTCACTATATCAAGGGATATGAAAATATCATGGTGGGGAAGGCATGGAAGTCGGGCACCTTGATCTATGGCAGTGACAGTGGCAGGAACTTGCTGCATGGTTTGTTCATATCTTCATGGGTTAAGCTTGGGCTGAGTGGGTCAGTTTATTAACCTGAAAACTCACCCTTAGTGACCTTCGCCAGTCAGCTATGCCCTCCATTTGAAAAGTTTCACAACTTCTAAAAATACCACCAGCAGCTATGGACCAAGTGCTCTAACATATGAGGAAGTGAGCATATGAGCATGTGACAGACATTTCACATGCAAACTGTAACTGGGAGTGATCTCTTGGAAGCATGAATGGGGATGCCTTGGGCACACCAGCCATGGCAGGACCCTCCCCTGGTATAATGGTTACTCTTAACTATTGCCGTAAAAGAGCATTCAAAGTCAAACAACTTAAGGGAGAAAGGGAGATTTATTCACTTTAAGGTTCCAGAGGGGAGATACAGTCTCTCATGGTGGAAGTGGCATGGCTGGCTGGCCACTGGAGACAGGCTATGTCACACCCATCCACATGACTGAAGGCTGGAAGATTCCTGAAGAGTCTCTCTTCTCAGTCTTCTGTTCTATGGTTCCTTTTATCTGGTCCACTGCTGGGAGGTTTCAATGAGATCTATGGTGGTTCCCATTGGATCTAGGGCTGATCTTTGTATTGTAAAGAGTTGATCTGGATAATCTCTTCAGGTGGTCTCAGCAGATTTTAGTTAATGCCGGGTGTGTCAAGTTGACACCCCAGATTAACTGTCACACCTGGTTTTCTTTTTTTGCATGAGAGAGAGAGAGAGAGAGAGAGAGAGAGAGAGAGAGAGAGAGCACTGTGTGTGGCTACAGAGGTGCAAGGATGATTTCAGGAATCATCCTGGATTGCTCTACCTCCTTTTTGCCTTGCTCTGGAGTTTCCCAGGCTCCATCTTCCAGGACTGCAAGTGCAGGCTGTGCCATTTCTGCCTGGTATTTTTTTTTTTATTAAAAATTTAATTATACATTTTAAAATTTTTTACCAGTTCCCTCCCTCCCCTCTCCTCCCCCTCCCCTTCCCCCAGTGCCTCCCCTCAATTCCCAGAGAGTCCTTTATTGTGTACGCCTAACTCTCCACTGGGTCCTCCTCTGCGATGACATACAAGGACCCAGTGGCATTTCCATAAGCCCTTTCTCTTGTTCCCCTTAAGCATAAGATCACTACTATGGCTGCCAATCCCTTGCCTCCAGGGGTCTCAGTGCCCTTAACAGATGCTAGACTTTATGAGGGCAACAGTGCGCTGGACATTGCGCAGGGCATGCAAAGTCCCACTATGATTGCTTTGGCCCCAACTATTGTTGAGAATCTTGCAAATCGTTGCTCCTCCCATCCTTTTGCTCTTACAATCTTACCGCCCCCTCTTCCGCAAATGTCCCTGAGCTCCAGGATGGGGAGAAATTAGGCTGTCCTAGTTCTATGTGATTGATATAGAGTCTCTGAAGTTCTGGATTGTGGTTTGTTGATTTTCTTTTGCAGTTTTGCTGCTCCTGCAATTCCCTTCACTCCATTCTGCTGGGCACTGTATGTCACCCCCTGGCCAGAGACAAAAAGCTGTTAAACTGGAGTCTTGTTGTAATAGCACATTCAAGGGTAGATGTAATAAGAGTAGGAAACCTCACTGAGGGAGGGGTCCATCACCCATTTGCAAAATGATTACTTTTTATCTGCTAGACTATATGCCCTCTCCTTCTGGTGAGATCAGGAAAGAACGTCTGTGAACTTAACCAGGTTTCTCATTACTTACTTGCAGACCTTGATGGAGGCCTATTTTCTCTGCTGTAACATGGTCTCCTCTCTCCTTGTTTCTGGTGTGGCCCTCCTAACCCATCTCTCTTGTTCATAATCCTTGCAATTACTATGTTACATAGGTTTACTTTTGAGTGTCTCAATGTGGGCTGGGTGAGTTTGGTACTAGGAGCCACCTATTAGGGAGTACATACGGCGCTTAATTTTCTGGGTTTGGGATACTTCACTTAATATAATTCTTTCTAATGACATCCATTTCCCAGCAAATTCCAGTAATTCATCATTTTTGATGGCTGAGTAGTACTCCATTGTATAGATGTACCACAGTTTCCTTATCCACTCGTCAACTGTTGGACATTTAGGTTGATTCCATGACTTTGCCATTGTAAACAGTGCTGCTATGAACATGGTCCAGCTTGTGCTATCGAGGTGAACCTCTGCTGCATGGGGGGTTATTCCCAAAAGTGGGATAGCAGGGTCATACGGCATTTCAATCTTTAATTTCTTTAAGAATCTCCATATGGCTCGCCAGAGTGGCTGTATGAGCCTGCATTCCCACCAACAATGTAGGAGAGTTCCCCTCTCTCCACATCCTCTCCAGCATTTGTCGTTGTTTGTATTGTGGATTTTTGCCATCCTGACCGGGGTGAGATGATATCTCAGGGAAGTTTTGATTTGCATTTCCCTGATGGCGAAGGAAGTGGAGCATTTTTTAAGATAATTGTTAGACATTTTAATTTCATCCCTGGTAAAGTTTCTTTGAAGTTCCAGGGCCCATTTTTTAATTGGGCCAGTGTTTTCCTTGGAGTTTAATTTTCTAAGTTCTTTGTGCACTCTGGACAGTAGAGCTCTGTCAGATATGTGGTTAGTGAAGATTTTCTCCCATTCTGTGGGTTGCCTTTGAGCTCGTGTGACAATCTCTTTATCTGAACAGAAGCTCTTTAATTTCACAAGATCCCAACTGTTGAGAGTTGGTAGCAGTGACTGTGCCATTGGATGTCTGTTTAGGAAGTGTTGGCCTAGCCCAATCAGCTCGAGGGAGTTCCCTATCCTTTCAACTATGGCTTTTAAAGTCTCTGGCCTGATATCAAGGTCCTTGATCCATTTGGAATTAAGTCTTGTACATGGTGACAAGTACGGGTCCAGCTTTAATCTTCTGCATGTGGAGATCCAGTTTTGCCAGCACCATTTGTTGAAGATGCTGTTCTTTTTCCATTGGATTCTTTGGGCCCCTTTGTCAAAGACCAAATGGCTGTAACTTCGTGGGCTTATATCTGGGTCTTCAATCCTTATCCATTGATCTGTGTGTCTATTTTGGAGCCAGTACCAGGCTGTCTTTATAACTATGGATTTGTACTCAGGATTGTTTTTGCTATCCTGGGTCTTTTGTGCCTCCATATGAACTTTGAGATTGTTTGGTCAACTTCTTTGAAGAATTGCTTTGGGATTTTGATTGGTATAGCATTGAATCTGTATATTGCCTTTGGTAGGATGGTCATTTTTACGATGTTGATTCTGCCAATCCAGGAACAAGGGAGGTCTTTCCACCTTCTGGTGTCTTCTGCAATTTCTTTCTTTAGGGTTTTAAAGTTTCATTGTAAAGGTCTTTTACCTCCTTAGTTAGGTTTATACCAAGGTATTTCATTTTTTTAGGGTTATAGTAAATGGCATGGTTTCTCTCAAGGCTTTTTCACTTCTTTCATTCTGGGCATATAGGAAGGCCTCTGATTTTTGCACATTTATTTTGTATCCTGCCACCCTGCTGAACTTCTCAATTAGTTCCAGGAGCTTCCTGGTGGAGTTTTTGGGATCCCTCAGGTATAAGATCATGTCATCTGCAAATAGGGATAGCTTGATTTCTTCCTTGCCAATTTGAATCCCTCTTATGTCCCTTTCTTGTCTTATGGCTTCAGCTAAGACTTCAAGTACAATATTGAATAGAAGTGGTGAGAGTGGACAGCCTTGTCTAGTTCCTGATCGAAGTGGGAATGCTTCCAATTGTTCCCCATTGAGCATAATCCTTGCTGTGGGCTTGTTGTATACAGCTTTTATTATATTGATAAAGGTTCCTTCCATTCCTACTGTCTCTAGCGTTTTGATCATAAAAGGCTGTTGGATTTTGTCAAAAGCTTTTCTGCATCTGTCGAGAGTATCATGTGGTCTTGGACTTTGGACTGGTTTACATGATGAATTACATTTATTGATTTGCGTATGTTGAACCAACCTTGTGTGCCGGGGATGAAGCCTACTTGGTCCCATGAATGATCTTTTTAATATGTTTTTGAATCCGATTTGCTAAGACTTTGTTGAGAATCTTTGCGTCTGTGTTCATCAGGGAGATCGGCCTATAGTTTTCTTTTTTAAGTGAATCTTTATTAGGTTTTGGGATTAAAACGATATTAGCTTCATAGAAGGAATTTGGTAGTGTTCCTTCCTTTGCTATTTGATGGAACAGTTTAAGGAGTATTGGTGTTATTAACTCCTTAAATGTCTGGTAGAACTCTGTGCTGAATCCATCTGGTCCAGGACATTTTTTGGTGGGAAGATTCGAGATTACTTCCTCAATTTCCTTATATGTTATAGGACTATTTAAATAATTCACAACTTCCTGATTCAATTTAGGTAAGTTGTGTTTACTTAGAAATTCATCCATCTCTTTTGTGTTGTCAAACTTCACAGAGTATAAGTTTTTGAAATATGATGTTATAATTCTCTGGATTTCTTGGGTATCAGTAGTGATAACTCCATGTTCATTTCTAATTTTGTTAATTTGGGTTTTCTCTCTCTTGCTTTTGGTTAGTTTAGCTAGGGGTGTATCAATCTTGTTGATTTTTTCAAAGAACCAGCTTTTTGATTGGTTGATTTTTTCTATCGTTTTCTTAGTCTCGATTTCAGATATTTCTCCCCTTATTTTGCTAATCTCTTCTCTTCTACTACTTTTGGGATCAGATTGCTCTAGTTTCTCTAAAGCTTTAAGCTGCATTGTTAAGTTGTTTATTTCTGATGTTTCCATTTTTTTGACGTGGGCATTAAGAGCTATGAACTTACCTCTTAGAACAGCTTTCATTGTGTCCCAGAGATTTTGGTAAGTTGTATTTTCGTTATCATTCACTTTCAGGAAATATTGAATTTCCTTTTTAATTTCTTCCTGAATCCAGTTCTCATTCAGTATCATAGTGTTAAGTTTCCAGGAGTTAGTGTATTTTCTCGTTTGATGTGTTGTGGATGTCCAGCTTTAGGCCGTGGTGGTCTGATAGGGCACAGGTTAGAATTTCAACTTTTTTGTATATGTGTAGATTCGTTTTGTGGCCCAATATGTGATCTATTTTGGAGAAAGTTCCGTGTGCTGCTGAGAAAAATGTGTATTCTTTGGTGCATGGGTGAAAAGTTCGATAGAGATCTGTGAGGTCCATTTCTTTCAGGGTTTGATTAAGTTCCAAAGTGTCTCTGTTAAGCTTTTGACCTGTTGATCTATCCCATGTAGAGAGGGCGGTGTTGAAGTCCCCAAGAATTATCGTTTGGGGGTTGATTTCTTGCTTTAGATGCTGTAGGGTTTTCTTAATGAATGTGGAGGGGCCCGTATTGGGTGCATATATGTTCAGTATTGTGAAATCTTCCTGGTGAATTGTACCTGTGACTAAAATGTAGTATCCATCCGTGTCTCTTATAATTTTTTTTGGTTTGAAATTCACTTTGTCTGATAGCATAATGGCTACCCCTGCCTGTTTTCTGCTTCCATTTGCTTGTAGAATTGTTGACCAGCCTTTTATTTTTAGAACGTGCCTATCTTTTGTGGTGAGATGGGTTTCCTGCAGGCAGCAGATTGATGGATTGTGATTTTTAATCCAAGTTTGTAATCTGTGTCTCTTGATTGGTGAATTAAGTCCATTAACATTTAGTGTTATAATGGAGAAACTATTGTTAATTCCAGACATTTATTATGTTTAGTAGCTTTTATAAGTATATTGCTTCGCTTTTAATGGTGTTATATTTGCCTTCTGTTCTCTTGGATATGCCTGTTTTTTTCTTCACACTTGAGTATCATTTCTAGCATTTTTTGAAGGCCTGGTTTGGTGGACATGTATCCCTTAAAGTTGTCTTTGTGCTGGAAAATTTTTCTTTCTCCCTCGATCATGACTGATAGTTTTGCAGGGTAAATCAGCCTGGGTTGACATTTTTGCTCATTCAATACTTGAAGTATGTCTCTCCAAGCTCTTCTTGCTTTTACTGTTTCGACTGAGAAGTCATTTGTTATTTTAATAGGTTTGCCTTTAAAAGTGACTTGTTTTTTCTCCCTTGAAGCTCTCAGCACCAGTTCTTTATCTTGAATGTGGAGTGTTTTAACTATTATTTGCCGCGGTGTGCTTCTATTTTGGTCGTATCTGTTTGGGGTGCGGAATGCCTCTTGTATATGAATGGGCCTCTCTTTTTTAGATGAGGAAAGTTTTCCTTGATGATCGTTTGAAAAATTTCCTCAGGGGTGGTATTTTGAGATTCTTGCTCCGGTATTCCATGAATACGCATGTTAGGCTTCTTCAGGGTGTCCCATATCTCTTGGATATTTCTCTCAAGTATCTTTTTGGCTTTAACAACCTCTTCCATTGAGCTGGTTAGTACTCCCACTTTATCTTCAAGGTCTGAAATTCTGTTTTCTGCTTCATTAGTTCTGTTGATAAGACTCTGTGGCGTTCTGGGTTGAAGATAACTTGTCTTTTAGCTCAGTTTTAAACTCTGCTTGAGTTTGTTTTAACTGCTCTATGCCACTTTTTGTTTCTTGCACTGTTTTTCTCAACTCCTCCAGATGTCTGTTGTGTTCCTCTTCAAAGCGATTGATTCGATTATGTAATTCCTCCCGGATTTCCTCTTTCATAGTATCGAACATGGTAATGATCATATTTTGAAAGTCGTTATCCTGGGTCAGGCTTTCTTGGCCTTTTTCCGCGGGTTTGTTCTTGTTGGAGTCTAACATTATGGGATTAATTTCTTCAGTGGGAAATTTGTTTACTTGAGTGTTGCTTCTCATGGATTTGCACTTTGACTTTGGCATTGTCATTTTAACTCTTAAGATCTCTCAATTTCACTAAACTGAATTATTTGGCCTGGGGTACTGGTGGGCGGGGCCCGAACGGGGACTTACCTAGGGCGCGGGGTGAGGCCCGGGTGGACCGCGCGCGTGTCCCCACCGGCGGAGGGGGGTGGGGTGAAAAGGGAAGATGGGCGCGTAGGCGTGGAGCTATTTAACCCGAGGGCAGCTGGGGCGGGGCCCGGGAGCAGGGGGAGGTCCTCCTCGTCCCTCGGCCCCCGCGCGGCTCCGGCTGGATGGTGGGAGTCGGAGCCGGGTCCCTGTGGGCTGACCTGGGGTCCTAGAGCGCGCGGTGAGGCCCGGCTGGATCGCGCGTGCGCGTCCCGACCGGCGGAGCGGGGTGGGGTCCTGCCTGGTATTTTTATCTGGGATCTGGAATTTGAATTCAGGTCTTTCTGCTTGTGAGGTAGAGTCTTAATCCCTGAGCCATCTCTCCAGCCCTATAGGTCCTCTCTCTTAAGTCCCATGACTTTTCATTGGGACCTAGCCCTCTTGAAAACTCCAGTCTCCAGAGAGGTGTTGTGTGACAGTTTTCCTGGGAATATACCACACAGCATTTATTCATTGTAGATAGAGTTACACCAGTGTCTAACTAAGTGAACCTACGAGTTTATTTGAGTTACTTACAGTAGTATTAGTGAGGGTTATTTACAGGGGCAGGGATGACTCAAAGGCAGCTATGTCACCAAAAAGCCCACCTTAGCCTGGGTGGGTCTCATGGCAGCTGCAGCCCTGGAGCTCTCAGCTACACGACTTGCTCCCAGCTGGAGTCCTCTGAGAATCCTTCGGACTGTTTGGCTGGCTGAAGAGACTCTTCCCTCATCAGTTGTCATTGCTGTTCTTTACTTTGGGGTAAAGAATCCTGAATCTTATTAGTTTCAGGAACTTCTTAACCCTGAATGGGTCTCCCTGAAAGAGAATAATATTATAAGTTGCTACAGAATAGAAAAAGAACCTAGTGGTCCTTCTTAGGTTGGGGAGGAGGGGTGTCAAAATCCAAAAAGGCATGTTATACCTGGAGGAAAAACTCCATACAACAGGTAAGTGACCAATATGGATGTTGTTCTCCCTTTTCTTCGACTGTGGATAGAGTTTATATCATTGGTTCCTGGTTCTCAGGCTTCTGGATTTGGATTGAGTTTCCTCCCTAGTCTTCCTGTGTCTTCAGAAGGCAGGTTATGGACTTGTAGACTAACATCAGTGTCTGAGCCAGTTCCTCATAGTGTTGTGGGGATTACTCTGGAATAATTTCTCAGGCAGCAATTAGGGTGGAGGAAAGGAGCTTTATTTACTGCTGAACTCACTCTCTAAGGACTCCAAATCTGAATTTAGTTTGTACTTTGATTTTATACTAAAGCAGAGCAGAAGTAGAGAAAGCAAAGAAGGACTTTCTAGAAGCAAATACAATAATTACCAGGTATCAGCAAAGCAAGGTGGATTGATTGAAGATGACCCCAAGATGGTTCCACGGCCTTGACTCTTGTCAGACAGCACCCCAGGCCAGTGCTGGAGCAGCGGCTCAGATGCAGGCCTTGGTGTCTTGGGAACTCAGAAACTTTTTTATCTTAACTTGTGCTTAGAAGTAACTTAACAGTTTACATTTTTCTACCTCAGAAATACACTTCTTTGTATATTGTATTGTTCTGCTTCTCTGGAGAATCCAGTCTAAAGCCACATTATCATATCAAGCAAAATACAGAAAACTTGACTATTAAAAATCACCATAAAAATCACGATGTAGTTATAACAAAATACAAATTTCAGTTTATGAGCCATAGAAAGTATGTAGGAATAAGGCAAGAATGCTGTTACAAATTACTCTGCATGTTTCTGATAAATTCATGACCAAAATTGTCTTATAGTCCATTATTTCTTTTTATGACAGTCCAGTTATAATTCTTAATCCAACTTGATAGGAGAGTTCACACCAACACTATATATCTATATATCCAACACCATATCTATGTATCCACAGAACTGCTGAGAAAGGGAAAATAACTCACTTGCCAGATTAGCATGTCTAGCCAAGTATATTGATGGATTCTTACTTCCTTAACCAGCTCTATCCATCTTATTCAGCTGCCTAGGAACTATATCCAACCACCATGGGATGGGCCTCCCCATTAGTCATTGTTCTGCAAGCTTAACTTAGTAGCAGCAATAACAGATAAGAAAAAGAAACAAAAGGCATAAAAAGTCAGAAAAGAGGAAGCAAAATTACTTGCAGATGACAGTCAATTTGTATATAGATAATTTAACTAAAAATGAAATAGGTCAAGGAAATAATCTGATTTGTGATATTTTAAAAAATACCCATGGTTGGACTGGAGAAATGGTTAAGGAATTAAAGCCTTTGCCTCAAAAGCAAAAGAACCTGAGTTTGGATTCCCAGATCTCATGAAAAATTGGTGGTGGTCTACAATACTGGCCCTGGAAGGCAATAGAAACTCTAGAGCAGAGCAATAAACATATAGACCAATCCAGGACGATTCTCGAAGTCATCTTCGGGCCTTTTCTACACAAACCTACACCCACCCACACACATATACACATCTACACCTACACATGCAAAAAGTCAACCAATAATAAAAAATGAACAGTGATTGAAACAAAACATAAATACTGGGGCTGGAGAGGTGGCTCAGGGGTTAAGCCTCTGCCTTGAAGGTGGAAGGTCCTGAGTTCAGATCCTAGACCCCACGTATAGACACCAGCGGAAGCGGGAGTGGCCTGTGTTTCTGGTCCTGGTAGTGCAGAGCCTGTGAATTCCGGGGCAGAGTAAACAAGGAGGAGGTGGAGGCGGTCCATGGTGGTTCCGGAATTCACCCGTGGTTCTATGCACACACACACACACACACACACACACACACACACACACGCACAAACACACACATGCACACAACACACACGCACACACACACAATTGAATAAAAAAAAACAAAAAACAAACAAACAAAAAAAACATAAATACTGTTTATTTTCTCCACAGACCCTCCATCACTGGATTACACAACAGAAAACTGCATCCGGCTGAGCCTGGCTGTTTTTCTCCTTTTAGCCCTTGGGGCTCTACTGTGGGGTGCTTGGAGGAGCAGAAGAGATCTGTGTGAAGAACCCAGAGAGTTCTAAGTTGGGGGCCTCACCTCCATTTCTTAGTCCTAGGAATGCTGGCATAAATAGTCCTAAAGGAGTTGTGATCCTTCTGTTACATTTCAGTGTCTGGAGATGGGATAGAGTCCTGTTACAGGACTGAGATTTAATTAGTCTTTGTATTGTGTTCAAGAGAGATTCCCCAAAGAACAGTGTCTTGTTTCCCTCTCTCTTTTCTATTCTCACTGGTGTGACATTGATGTGTGAGGCTCCTTCCTCAGTTTTGAATTCTTTGTGACTCTTTCTATGATTGCTTTCCTCCTTTGTTCCCCCTTATCTACACCTCACCCACACAGTTCTTCACCCTTTCTTCCTTACACCTCCCACCACTGACCCTGTGAGCAATGATTTTTCTTTCAAAATCAGCTTTCATTACCTAATATAGAACCAATTTTCTTACTTTTTTACTTGTTCTCCTTTCGAAAATTAAAATTTCAGCTTCATGTGAAAAGTAATGTGCTTAATTACGTTTTCATAATTCATAAATTTTATTACTTTTTCTTTCATGTTTCTGTGTATGGAGTACAAGCATATGTGTGTGTGTGTGTGTATGTGTTTGCATGTGGGTGGTACACGTGTGTGTGCGTGCTCGAGGTGTATGTACTCGAGTGCACTTGAGTGTGTGCGTATGTGGAGACTTTATCCTGATATTAGGAATCACCATTCATTGCTCTTCCACTTTATTGTCATGAGTTTGGGTTTGTAATTAAACCCAGAACACACCATTAGGGCTAATCTGGCCGGGAGCATTTTTTTCCATGAAATCTGGGGATCTGAATTCTGGTCCTCTTGCTTGCAAGGCAAAGACTTTAACCCCGAGCCTTGTCCCTCAACCATTTTGTTTTCATGCATGCAAAGTAATGTGTATAATTATATACCACACACTTCACCTTATACTTTGTTCTTATTTATTTTCCTTTCTCACTATCTTTCCCTGGGTCTTCTCTCTCCCTCTGGTTGGTTCTCTTTCTTGCTCCACTTTAGTCCCCAAATATGCTTCCTTAGTATATGTCATACATGGCCCCATGTATTTTTATTTAAGATTCCTTCTTCCCTTTTGTGACCTGATTTTCTGTGTAAAGTCATGCACATAATTTTAAATCTAGGTTCTGTATATAAGAGAGGACATGGAATTTGTTTTTCTGCATTTAACTTATTTCCTTCTTAGGTTCACCCATTCTCCTGAAGATGTGATGATTTAACTCTTTTTGCTGATTGTGTAAAATTTTCTTGAGTATATGTGTATTTTTTCATTTTATTAATTAAATCTGTTCTTTGACAATTTCAAACGTGTGTATCATACATTCTGATTACTCTCACCTGACCCTCTGTTTAAATTATATTTTTAGGGATTTATTCATGAATACAATGAATTCATGCTATGTTCACCCCTTATTACCAATCCCAATCCCCTACTTTTGTCCACTACAAACCTTTATTTTCCCCACCAGTCTCCCTCCTGCTTTCACATGGTTTTTTGCTTGTGACCCACTGAGCTTCATCTGGGGTGCCATTAGTGGCATGTGTCTGGCAGTTGCTGGGGCAAGGGTGATATACCAGTGGGTGGATCACTGGGAAAAGTTGCTCCCTTTCCTCCATCTAACATTATTAAGCCTCAATAGTCTCGCAGGAGTTATGGAGCCTTCTGAGATCTTCCCCTTTTATTCTCCCCACCCTCTTTTATTTCTCTCCCACTTCAGTCAACTATAGGCATCAATTATCTTTTTCCAGAATCTTTCAGTGATCAATAAAGAGTCCAAGAATGAGAGACAGCACTCCAGGAGCCTCCCCACCATTGATAACTGACTGTTGACAGGGCCAGGCTTGGATAGGCCCAGTAGAGGTAACCACATGTGCTGTGAGTTAGTGACTACAATGGCCGTGTCATGCCAGAAGATGGCAGTTGGTGCTCCTTCTGCCTTTATCCTGTTCTACAGTGCTCCCACCTTGTCTTCCCTAAGCCTTAGAAGAGGTGGTGGCATGTCCTTAGGGCTGAGCACTCAGGTGTCATTTAATCTCATAACCTTGTGCATCCATAAAATCTTTTTATTTTTTGTCATCCACAGCAGAAAGATGCTTTTCTGAAGAAGCTAAGAGTAACATTTGTCTATGGGTAACACATGTAATGTTTTGAATTTTTCTTTATTGATAGATTTTGTTCTTTGACAAGTTCATATATGGATATGAAACATTCTGATGACTCCACCCTCTGCCATTTCTTTTCTCCCTCTCACTCTGCCAGACCCCCTTTTCTGCAAGTTTTCCTCCCGTATTCACAGTCATATTTTCATTTTGTTTTATGTCCTACTGGGTTTAACCACGGTCTTTTGTGAGATAAAATGTGGCCACTGTCCTTGGCCCCTGATGCTGGTAACAGCTCTGTCTTTGTCAGCTGCAAGTGGAATAAAGACCGTAATGAAACCCACTTGTTCAGCTGAACTATTTGAGTCAGGCGTCTGTTATAACCACAAAGTTGTGATACAGATATACCCATCTGACATAGTCTTACTGTTCCAGTTGATTCTGCTTTTGAACTCTATGGCTTCTGGTCTTTTACAAGGAGCAGCTCGTCTTCCTTTTTGTCCTTGGATGTCACTATCCTTGACAGGGGCTCTGGCTCCAGTGTTCTGTAGGCCATGGGATGTACTCCCAGTGACGACTGTGTCTTCTGTGCTGTGTGTGAAGATCTTCCAAGATCTCTGGGGTTGCTCTGCTTTTGGAACTTGGTAAGCGGAGTGGGTGGGGGTCATTATTTTTCGGCTAGAGGGGTAATAAATAAAGAAATCCAGATTCATAAACTGAGATTCCCTCTCAGGGCTCTTTCTCTGTGAAGTTCTGGCCACATGGCTACAACAGGGTTCCCCATGGCTCCTATCTCTCCCTGAGTACAGTCTTCTGTCTGGGTTCTGGGGCTGGGATCACTGTATCAGAAAGCAGATGTCTCTCATTAAAATTTTCTACAACAGAAGTAGAGAATTTCAACACCCTTATAGGATGGAGCCTAGGTCAGTAGAGGAGGCTGGGATCACTGTTATCAGAAAGCAGATGAGGGCTGGAGAGGTGGCTCAGGGGTTAAGCCTCTGCCTTGCAGGCAGAAGGTCCTGAGTTCAGATCCCAGATCCCACATAAAGACGCCAGGCGGAAGCCGGGGCAGCCTGTGCTTCTGGTCCTGGTAGGGCAGAGCCTGTGAATCCCGGGGCAGAAGGAGGTGGAGGCGTCCATGGTTTCCCGATTCGTCCATGGTTCTACACACACACAGACACACACACACACACATACATACACATACATACATACATACACACATGCGCGCACATACATACGCACACACGCACAATTGAATAAATAATAATAAAAAAAAGAAAGCAGATGTCTCTCATTAAGTCTTTTTCTGTTGCAGCATTTTTTCTGGAGCAGGTGGTCTGGTGCACTGTAGTGAGTCTTCCTGCTTTTATCTCTGGAAGCTCTGAGTTTGACTGGGGTGAGCATGGAGGAGCTTGAGGCATCTGGAGCTGATTCTGAGGTGGGATCTTCTCTGACAGCCATCTACATGTTTACTTCTTGCGCATTCTTTGATAGACGGTGTCATAGTTAGAGACCTTTGCTAACTTGGCAATTGAAGGCTTGAGTCCTGGGTACAGTTGTAAAGAATTGGTAGCTGAGGTGATCCCTGGGCAAGCCTACAGGAGACTGTCTGATTGATGGGGAGGTCCCAGCTCATATTGGGTGGGACTAGGCCCCGGGTAAGTGGTTAAGATGGAGGGAACTCTTCAGGGAAGTTGGCATCCTTTGGTATGCTTTGGCCAGAAATCTTGGTCTGGCCAATAAGGATTGTCCCTCTCAGCAGTCCAGTGGATATCTGGATTGGTGTAGACAGTTCCCTTGGTGCCTAGTATTGGTACAAACCGTCCTGTCAAGCTGGATTAAGAACCATTACTGGACAAACATTGGGAAGAGTTAATCCCCTTGATCTCCCTTAAGCTGCTTGGTTGTATATTTATCAGCAACAGTGGAGAGTAACATTTATCATTGGAGTGGAGATTTGCCACAGAAAATTGATAATGCCAACAAGACAGCCAGCTCAGAAAGACATAGAGACCATAGGTGTAGAAGACACAGGACATTTACATATTCTTGTTTCCCCAGAGGTGGCAGCATTAGGTTTTGGGTTGTCTTTTGTTTTCCTGCCATCTGTTCTTGGGAGGGTTGTGATTTTCTGTCTGTCTTCTCGAGGTCTCTTTCTGGGAAGGTACATTATCCAAGAGCAGAGTTGGAAACAAGTACATTTCTGAGACATTGTTTTTTTTTTTTTTTCTGTAAACATGTGATGTGATGTGATATGATGATGATGATGTGTGTGTGTGTGTGTGTGTGTGTGTGTGTGTGTGTGTGTGTGTTTGTGCAGAAGAGGGCACTGTGTGTTCCTGTGGGGGCCGAAGAGTGACATTGGGAATCATCCTGGATCGATCTACCTCCTTTTTGATTTACTGTGGGGTTTCCCAGGCTCTGCCTTTCAAAGTAGGAAGTGTAGGTGACTGAAGTTTCCCTCTGTTGTTTCTACATGGAATTTGTGATGTGTTCTCAGGTCCTTCTGCTTTTGAGACAAAGTCCTTTAACTCCTGAGTCATCTCCACAGTCCCTGGAAACTTGCCTTTTGTTTCTGCACCCTGTTCCTCCTTCTCAAATAGTCAAATAGCAGCATTGCTCCATGGAGACAGAGTGCATATACAATTTAAGTCAGTCGTTTCTACATTAGATACTGTCTGTCGAATTTATAATTACTTAACAGCATTCATTATTTTTTTACATTGTTATGTACTGTTCTCAGCTCATATATAATAGTTTTTTTCAAAAATGTTTTCTTACAGCAAAGTTTGAGATAATTTTTCATCTTTATTACCTTTTGAGAATAGCATTTTTAGGTTTCATAATGGTACTTTCACAGATACATGTCTTTATTTTTGTTTTCACTTGCTTTCCTCATTAACTGCCCTACCCATCCCACCTCACTCTTCCATTCTTTTCTTCTAGAAGTTGTATTTTTATTTTTTAATAATAATTTTCACCTGATATTTCCTATTCCCATCCCTTGTTTTTCTCTCATTGAAAACCTTCCCAACTAATCTCCCTCCTATTTTCATATATACGCATGCATATATGTTATATGTGTATACATGTGTGCACATGCATGCTATGTATGTGTATGTTAGGTGTGTATGTACTTGTATGTGTGTAGATGCATATGTATGTATTTCGTATGTGTATGTGTGTGCTTGTGTATGTAGTTGCGTATGCATATGTGTGTCCCTTTGATTTCTTCAGGGTAGCTACATTAGCATGTACTTGGGCACTTGCTGGAGCATAGATGATCGATCTTCCTTTAGAAAGTTCCCTCTTCCACTTACCACTCAGCCTAGAAGTCTTCTTCTACAATAGAGATAGAGAATTTCAACACCCTGACAGGATGAAGCCTAGGCCAGTAGAAGAGCAGTGAAATGGACAATAGTGGCCAACCATAATGCAGAGTACTAGCAACCTGGTAAGTATCACCCAGAATCAAGCCAACCTAATCTCTCTCCATCCTAAAGCTTAGGGAACCTTGCAGAAGATAGTAAAAACCTAAATATGGGAAGGTCCACTGTTGGACAAGACATTCATTCAAGGCAGGACTGGTACATCCAGGAATTCACTGCAGTGAGACTTGTCCTTACCAGACATGCATAGTGACTGACATACCAACATGCCCCCATGTTGAGGGGAACTCAAGAGAGATAAGAACACACAGTGGAAACCCTATGGACTAGAGCTGAATGAGTAAAGGGAAATGCCCCTATTAGTGGAGTGGTCCAAGAAGGGGCAACTTTGTATGCCACAGAAGCCTGAACCCACACAAGAATAGAAAAGCCAGAGGGAATCCTAGGGTCCATATAAGTGGCCAGGCAGGAGGGTAGAAAGGAGTAGAATGGATTGATGAAGAGAAAGGAGGGGTATGGGAGAAAGGGGGGATGGAAAGAAGCAGGAATAAGTATTCAATATACTTGTAAAACTAATAATTAATTAATTAAATAATTAAAAAAGAAAGTACCCTCTTCTATTTGATCCCTGTATACCATGGCTCTTGCTTTTCTCTTGCTGCCTTAAGATCTTCTCCCCACTCACAATCCCCTCCCTTTCTAGTGTTTGTTTTTCCATTTTCTGTCCCCTTAATCTCCATTCCCATCCACCATCCTTTTCCTCTTTGACCCTTCAAATCCCCTGACAGATTTCTTCCTATTTTCGAATCTTTTCTCTTGTGTGACCCACTGTGCTTCATTTAGTTTGTCTTTGATGTCGTGTGCCTGACATGATTCATGCTCAACAAGCATCATGCATCATGGGTAAACCACTGAGGAAATCATCTTTCTTTTCTTTCCTATCAGGATTAGTCCTCATTGGTGTCTTGGAGTATGGAGCTTCTTGAGATCTTTTTTCTTTCCTGGCAAGATGTTGATAGCATGACAATAAAAGGGGAGGTGAGGGTGGAGAGAGAGAGAAGGAGAGAGAGAGAGAGGGAGAGAGAGGGAGAGAGAGAGAGAAAGAGAGAGAGAGATTAATTTTCCCACAGGTTTCATGATTTCATTTTCTTTGGGACTATATAAATTTTATTAAATGTACCACATTTCCTTTTTCCAACCATCTGTTGATGGGCCTCTGGGTTGGTTCCACTTCTTGACTATTGTGAATAGTGCAGTAACAAGCATGCAGTACATGCCTCATGTTTGTGCTATGTTGTCTTAGAGTCACTTGAATATATAATGAAAGTTATATGTCAGTTCTAAATTCAATTACTATTGGACCCGAATTCCATAGTGCCATAGTAGTAGCTACATGAATTTACATTCCACCAGCACCGAGTGTTCCTCTTCTCCCTCATCCTTACCAGTATGATTGTTATTTGTTTTTTTCTTCCTTCCTTCCTTCCTTCCTTCCTCTTCCTTCTTCCTTCCTTCCTTCCTTCCTTCCTTCTTTCCTTCTTTCTCTCTCCTTTTTTCTCCTTCTTCCTTCCTTCCTTCCTTCCTTCCTTCCTCCTTCCTTCTTCTTCCTTCCTTCTTCCTTCTTTCTTTCTTTTTTCTTTCTTTCTTTCTTTCTTTCTTTCTTTCTTTCTTTCTTTCTTCTTTCTTCTTTCTTTCTTTCTCTCTCTCTTTCTTTCTTCTCTCTCTCTCTTTCTTTCTTTCTTCCTTCCTTTCTTCTCTTCTTCTTTCTCTCTTTCTCTTTCTTCTCTCTTTCCTTCTCTCTCTTTCTCTCTTCCTTCTTCTTTCTTCTTTCCTTCTTTTCTTTTCTTTCTTTTCTTTCTTTCTTTCTCTTCTCTCTCTTTCTTCTTTCTTTCTTTCTTTCTTTTTCTTTCTTCCTTTCTTTTTCTCTGATGCAGCCATTCTGAATGGAGTGGGATGGAATCTCAAACTATTGAATAGTTCACTTTATGTTGAACATCTTTTCAAATACCTATGTGGA
>JALPQD010000293.1:3073641-3096637 GCA_023101885.1 Typhlomys cinereus | reverse complement strand
CTTTACTTTTGGTTCAGCTTCATTGGCACTATCTTAACTTGTTTCATTTATTTTTTATTTTATTTTGCATTTCTATTGAGAATTTTTCATATGCAAATAAAATAAATTTATGACTTTGTCCCATACCCCTCCTCTTCCACCACCCTAATCTCTCACTTTCCCCTCTCCTCACCAATCCAACTTCTCTCTTGCCTTCCTGTCCTTCTGTATGTGTGGATCCCAGGGTTCTCTTTGGGGTGCCCGTATGAGTAAGGAATTGTGTCTATGTAGTAGTATATGTGGACCTTTAGTGAGAAACTCCCTTTCTTTTGTCCAGTACCTATTCCAGACATTCTTTACAAGTGTAATTTTTTTTTTTCTGAGATCCTCACTGGTACATGGGGAAGGCTGATATATCGTCATTGTGGAGATCTAATGACAGTAGATCTCATTGCAATGAGCTCTTGGATGTAGAAGTCTGTCCTGTCTGAAATGTCTTGGATGACGTTACATCTCTCCACCTTTAGGCTCTTGCAATCTTACCGCCCCCTCTTCTGCAATGTTCCTCGGGCCTTGGAATGAGGTGATGTTTTGATAGTCTAGTTAAGACTGAGCATTTCAGAGTCACCAAAAGTCCACACTATAGCCAATTGTGTTTTTCTGCCTTACAAATCTTCCATTGCAATAGGGTGCATATTGGTTTAGTCCTGAGAGCTTTTCTTATCTGAGGGCATAAGTGTTTAGAAGATAGTTTACTATCAAGTATTTGTAACTATAAAGGAAGTTAGCTGTTTCTGTCTAGTGTCAGTTTTTTCCTTTCCACTTGTTTGGATAAGCTTATAGTACCAAGCATTGGTCCCTGACCACAAAGGGACCAGGAATAGAACTGATTCAGAGAATAATTGGTTATTGCTTGACCTTATATACCACTGTTGCTTCACTGGATCTTTCTTACTAAAGTTGTAGTCTGCAGTATTTACAGATGAGTGAGGACATTCATCACTTTTTTCCCCAGCCAGTTATTTTTGTTTGTTTTTTTCTCTTTACTCTCTTATTCCTTACCAAGTTCTAGCCTTTTCTTCTTTCTCCTTTTAGACTTTTCTACTATAATTTTTTTCATCTATTCAACTCTGTTCTTTTGTCTACACTTTTTAGAGATTTTCCACTCTTCTGACTTTTTTTATTTGTAGTTTACAAATGATATAGAAGTTTCCATTTGGGTATATTATTCTGAAGATTCAATGATAGAATCTACTTATAAGGTAGGACATGTGGCATCTGTCTTTCTGCATCTGCATCTTAATATGACTTACTCCAACTCCATCCACTTATCAACAATGAAGGATAAAATTGACTTCTAAATATTACCTTCTTTCTCTGTACCCCTCTTTTTTCTCTGTCACTCTCTCATTCCCTGTACCTTTGCTAGTAAAGTATTTACCCCCAAAATGTACTGCATCACTGACTAGATAGAATTCTTTAATGGAATTCCAGAACTACCAGGCCAATAGTGGGAAGAGGAAGAGGAGAGAAAAAAAAAGGAGCAGGAAGACGGAATGGCAGGTTTTATACCTCAGGTTTGGTGGGTGGCTAAGGGGGCAGGGTGGGTGGGTTCAGGTGGTTGAGGATCAGTCTTAGATTGTGACCCTGCACTAGGGTTAGACAAGCACAAGCTCTTAAAAGCACCCACAGGGGGGCAGCTACTATCAAACAAAAGCTCAGCCCTGAAAGTGGGGCGACTGAGAATGGGAATCCTATTGATATGCACAATATGTAAAAAGCCATCAATATAGAAAAATAACTAAATCAAGAACAAACTGAAAGTTGAAATCATAATGAAAGAGAGAATAGAGAAAATAAGATTAGCAGATAATTATTTAATTAGATTACTCAATGAGAAATAGGGACATAAATAGAGATAGAAATAGATATTGAGATAAACATAAAAGCAACAGAGATAGGTGTTTTTACAAATGTTTTTAATACAACAAGAGGCATAAGATATACCTAACAATATCACAGACTCAATAACTGTAATAATAGAATAGTATGAAACATTCTTTAAATTAATATATGATACAGTTAAAAATTTACAAATTCTTATAAGCCTATAAATGTCAAAATTATAAAGAGGCAAAATTAGTTATTTAAAACATTTTCACAATGAAAATAACAGAACTATATGTTTCATTGGTAAAGTTCTAGCAAAATTTTTAGAAAAAGTTCAATAGTAATCCTTAAACAAAACATTGCACAAATTGTTATGAACCAGCATTCTATCTTTGTGAAAAAAGAGTAAATATGTGTCTGTAATCTTGAATCTGAATCAGATTTAGAAATTAATGTAGATACATCATACTTAAATGCTAAAGACAATATCCAACAACTCTTAGAAGAATATAAGTATGAGGCTTTATGATTTTTTGATAAAACAATTTCTTAGATGTGACAACAAAACAAAGCAACTACAGTCAACAGACTACTTGGGTAACATTAAGATGAAAAGCTTTTCCCTTCTAAAACTATTATCCAGAAGGCCAAATGAAACCTACCTAAGGGGAGAAACTTACTTAAATCTCTCAAGTAGCCAGTATTCAGAATGTATAGTAAGGAAATGATATATCAGTCATATACATAATAAATATAAGATATGATTTGATGATTCTGCAAGTTTAGTGAGTAAATGACCAATGAAGTATGAGAAAAGAGGTTCAAGGAAAGAGAAGCTGAAATCACAGCCATAAAATGGTGCTACTTCACACCCATGAATGCAGCTCTAATCCCAAAGCACACTTCATGACAAGTAATGATGAGGCTGTAGAGAAAGTTCAGATTACACATAATGATTATGGTAATTTAAAAAATGGCAGAGCTAATTTGGAAAAAATGATGGGTGGATCTCAACTGATAACACATAAAGTTATTACATGGTCCACATCTAGCAATGTCACTTCTAAATATACATCCAAAAATAAAGAGAAAACCAGGCTATGTAAAAATATTTCTAGTAATGTAATAGAAAACCTATATAAAATAGCAAAACAATAAAAATCAAACATCCAAATGCCCATCAACTAGAAAATGATAAAGAATGCTATATGTAGAAAATGAATGTCATTCAAGCAAGATGGAATAACAGTTTCAAAACTACCATGAAACAAGATGGATAATCTTTAAAATGCCTTGTTTAGTTTGAGAAGCAGAAAAAAGAGGTCACAAGGCATGATTCCATTCATGTGAAATGTCCAGGATATTTATATGAGAATAGGTTTGTGATACTTAGATCAGTTGACGAACGGTACATGTATAAAATAGAATACTATCCAGCTGTCATAAAAGATGAACTAATGAAGTTTACAAGTAACTAGATGAAACTGGAAGAATTCATAATGAGTGAAATATCCCATACACATAAACAAAAACACCATATGGTTTCCCTTAAAAGGGGATCCCTAACATTGAACATTTAGTTGGATGTAATCAAACAAAAACTCTCACAACATCCACAAACAAAAGAAAATAATCTCAACACCTAAACAAGACAGCCTATTGGAACAGAAGAGCCGTGAAATAGACAGCAACCAACTAGAGTGCAGAGTACTGACAACCCTAAAACGTAGTCAAAATCATACCAACCAAACCTCTCTCCATCCTAAGACACAGTGAATTGATATTTAGATGGACAAATTCAATGATTCTGTAAACACCAAATATTGAGGCTCTAGACTTCTTACAAACATGATCTTTAGATCCTAAGTGTCTAATATGTCCTGTTAGCAAGAAAATTACATAAAGTTCCTCAAGAGAGCAGAGTTTCTACAGTGGGCCACTACATCAGCCATTGAGTAGTCTCCAGTTGATGTAAATGGAAGTAAAAATGTCACTGAACAGTTTACTGAATGTGGAGTACATTTAGAAGAGTTGTAGATTCTTTGAGCAGTCAGTTTCTTCATCAATTTAATTCCTCTTCCTATCCTCAATGGATGGAACTACATTACATTTAGCATTCCAAGAATAAGTTTATTGAATGAATAAGCATAATGCACAAGGAAATTTGTGTATAAGGAACTGACTTTATGGTTGCTTTAGTAGATAGGTGTTCAGAAATGATTAGTATGTGCTACATGAGGTATCATCTTTTGCAATCCTCTCATGCTAGTTAAACATACATGTGATCTGCAAATATAGATTGCACAGATATTTTAAGAACTATGAATATTTCTGACTCAGTTTAAGTCACGTTAATGAGGATGATCTTTTAATCAGGCAATGAATAACACATCAATCTTTTCAAGAAAAGTATATTTCAGTCATATTTTTGCTTCATTAATATACCTTGCTTTTTATTTTTAAAACATGTCTGCTGTTTTCTACTTATGATTACCTGAAGTAATTGTATTCATGTCTGCTCAGCTTTTGTTTTTGGATAAGGTTCAAGGATGATTATTGCTAATTTTCTTGAAATAGGTCATTCTTAACATAATAAGAATGATAAATTATTAATCAATTACTTTCTTACTTGTACGAGTTACATAGAAGGTAAATGATTATAGTTCTTTGAGATATTTACCTAATATTTACAAATTTAATTCTTGTGAAGTAATGCAAGGGATAAAGAAGGTTATTCTTTTCCTTGCTATGGGTGATGTGATTGTTCTCACTGGAGTTGGAATAATACGAAATTTGTATTAGATGTTTTCCCAGGAAGATTCATCCAGTTTTTGTGCTCATAGAAGAAGGATAGTGTAGTGGTTACTCTTAACTATTGTGAAAGAGCACTTTCAAAGTCAAGAAACTTAAGGGAGAAAGGGAGATTTACTCAACTTATGGTTTCAGAGAGGAGATACAGTCTTTCCTATTGTGAGAGATACAGTCTTTCCTATATGCTCTTAATCTCACATCAATACCCCACTACTTGATATCAATTTCTGTAACAGTTACTTTTAAATATTGCTGTGAGAGAGCACCCAAAGTCAATCAACTTAAGGGAGAAAGGGAGATTTATTCAGCTTATGGTTCCAGAGGAGAGTTATAGTTTTTCATGGCGGAGGTGGCATGGCTGAGTGACAGAAGCTGGAGACAGACTAAGTCACACCCATCTGTGAGGTTGAGAGCTGCAAGTCTGCTTGCTGCAAAGGCATATTCCTCCTGGAGGTAGGGTGGAATTAATCCATCTCACCTCTTTTGATCACCTTCCTCCAGCAAGACTTCACCTCTCAAAGGTGCCATGACCTTCTCAAACACATGAGACTGGGAGACACATTTCAAACAAGGACAGGTAGTCTTTGGCATCCAGTATTCCCGCTTTGCTTATTCAAGATGATTACCATGACCTTGAGATAATCTACTCTACTCATATGCTATAACATTATTTTTGAGAAGATGAACATAATATTCACTGAAATTTACTGACTACAATTTGGCTACTATAAATACAAGATGCAATATATTGAACTTGACTATCAATTTTTTAGATGAACATATATGAGCTTTGAAATTTCCCTATGAACTGCTTAGAGACACAGTGATCACTGATAAAGCGTAAGTACTTTCTATTATAATTTATAGATGATTAAACATAATTTTTCCTATGATAATTTACAGATGATTGAGATGATAGATGAATGGTGTGGCATTAGATGACTTATGCACAAATGATAGATTTAGTACAGAATCTATTCTTTACCTAAGTCATTGTCACTAGAAGGCTGAAAACCAGCAATCTTTGTAGTTCCTCTTTCCACCTAGTACTATGCTAAGTCTCTGAACTACACTTTTTTTTTAATTTTTTTATTATTTATTCAACCGTGTGCATATGCGTGTGTATGTGCGTGCGTGTCTGCGTGTATATGTCTGTGTATGTGTAGAACCACGGACGAATTTGCGAACCACCATGGGCGCCTCCATCTCCTTCTGCCCCGGGATTCACAGGCTCCGCCCTACTAGGACCAGAAGCGCAGGCCGCCCCCGCTTCCGCCTGGCGTCTATACGTGGGATCTGGGATCCTAACTCAGGACCTTCCGCCTGCAAGGCGGAGGCTTAACCCCTGAGCCACCTCTCCATCCCTACACTTCTTTTTATAGGTATGAATTCATATATGTAGACCTTGAAATTTTGGAGAAATTATCTATTTGCTTATTTATACTCTGGAGTAGCAAATATATTCTGGATATTGAACATATTTTTCCAATACTAGAGAGCCCTTTAATAAACCCAAAGAAATTTCCATGGTTTCGCATACTTCAGATTTTTTCATATAGAGATGGGAAAGGTGTGTTTATGTTTTATCCACCTCCACCATGCAATTTTAGGTTCTTTACTTACTTAGCTGAGCAGTCACATCCATATACATGCTTCTTCCTTTCTTGCTTATGATTTGGGAAGGTAAAGCTGAAGTAAATCTATCAAATATTTAGAATATTCTGTCCTTCAATGTGTGATGTTCAAAAAATAATTGGACAGGTCATCTTCTGCCACCCCTCATAAGTGATGTTGCCTGGTCCAGATCCATCTCGCCCAGCAGCAGATTCACATCCACGAAATTCTTATCCAACTCCTTCTCCAGCACCTCCAGCCACCAGAACATGGAAATGTCACTGGGGGACACCCCCACCAGGCAGGAGAACCCCCCTCCTAGGTCGCAGCCAGCTCCTGCAGGGCATAGGCCATCTGCCAACATGGCGCTGTCAGGGCCTCCCGACTGCTGCTGAGCCTGGCCGCCCACTCTTCTCCTGCACTCCTCTCAAGATCATCATCACTATCAGCAAATGCTGGCAGATCTTCCTCACTATCTTCTTCCTCAAGCTTTTGTCTTTTAACACACATTTGTACCCCATCATTCTAGCATCTTCCTCTTCTGTTTCACCATCACTAGAGCCGTTTTCCATCCTGTCACCCTCAGGCATTTCTTCATCATCTTCATCATCCTCATCTCCAAACTCATCTTCCTTGTCTCCAAAACTCAACCACTTTTAACATCCACTTATTTTTCTTCTTTTGGCATCCTTTTATACATTTGGCCAGACATGCTGGTCTGACAAGTAAGGATCATCCTTCTCTCAGCCATTATGTAGAGATGGTGCGGTCAGTTCATTCGGCCCTGGTGTTGGTGCATGCTCTCCCTTCAAACTGGACTACAGATTGTAACCAGACTGTCATAAAAAAAAATAAACCCCTTGCTCCCGTAAGCTGTTTGATGGCCATTTATCAGCAACCGTGTAGGCGAACAGCAACATACACCTTTTATTCATATATTTCATTTTGTTTGGATGTTTCATGCAGTGTGAATCACACACATGCAAATTATGTTACTCACAAAGGTTGATTTTTAGGGAGAAATGAAATAAAATATCATGAGTAAATACTGAAGACTACAGATCAGATTATTATTGGACATTTTCAAGGATCTTAAAGTCATCCTTCTGTTTCGTATGCCAGGAGCAAAAGATCTTCTAGTGTGTTTTGTTATATTTCCTTTTTGTTAGTTAAAGCTATATGTAAAGAAATATAGAAAGCATACAGTGCTACTGGTTTAAAAAATTTCTCTGGGTGAAATCAAGCAGAGAAGACTTTATTCAAGTGTGTTGAAACAAAGGTCAAAATTACAGCAATTGAGATTGAATTTAGCGCAACTATCCTCATTCAAAATTATGGAGTATTTTTTGAGTATGGCAAGATAGTGGGATGAGGAATGGGAGGTACAGACCGGGGACTGCAGAGAAGGTTACTGTAATCAAGCCATCAATGATTGCTAATTGATATGTGCGTTAGATAGTAGGGTCATGGCCTTTCACAGGGACAAAATCATATGGGATAATTACTCATTTATTTATCTTCATTAATTTCATTCATGGGGAAGAGAGATCTAAGTTTCTAAAATCCTCATCCTTTTCTTTCTTACTCAATATCAACAAAATTCATGTCAGAGTATGACATGTTCCCAGATAAGCTCTGAAGGTGAAGGAAAATGCAGAGGATAAAGAAAAAAAAACACAAGAGACGAGGTAGATAAGATATTCAAGGGCTGAATGGATGGGCTAAAATAATGGTGTCCTATTGGGAGAAGAGTGAAATGTCTCCCACCCACTTCTTGAAAGCTTTTTTAGATACAGGAATGCACAGAAGTTATTGAGGATGAGGTTGCAGGGTCCAGGGGAAGATCTGTGATTACTAGAAAAGAAGGTAAGAAGATGAGATAGCATCCTAAGTACTACTTTCTGCCAGGTTTCTACAGAGAGAGAACATTTCTACACACAGGGAGAAAGAGACAGAGAGAGACAGACAGAGAGAGAGAGAGAGAGAGAGAGAGAGAGAGAGAGAGAGAGAGAGAGAGAGAGAGAGAGAGAGAGAGAGAGAGAGAGAGAGGAGATAAGATGTGCCAAAAACAAAAACCTGAAAGCGACTTTTGGAAGTCAGTTCCTTCTTTTCACCTTTCTGGGCTCCAGGGATCAAATTTAGTTCATCGGTTTGTGCACAGGTGTCTTCACAGGCCGAGCCATCTGGAAATCTTGACCTTCTCTCTTTCAAAACTACATTAAAAAGGGATCACTCCAAGGTCTTGGGAAAAATATCCCCATATTATAAAATGGTGAAGAAATTGTGGGACTTCAAAGGAGAATAAAAAACATAAGAATGCAAATTTTCTTTTTTATTATTTATTTATTTATTTTCCCAATCATACAAACTTAATAGGTACCATGGTCCCCTCCCTCCCTCCACCTCTCCCAAGTCCCCCTTGCTCCCCCTTTTCCCCTTCCTTTCATCCCCCTCCCTCCTTTTCTCCCAGTGCCCACCTCTTCACCCCCCAATCCCTGGAGCGTTCTTTAGTGTGAATGTCAAACTTTCCTCTGCGTCCTCCATTCTAATGAGGTGTAAGGACTCAGTACCATTGCCTAGAAATCTTTCTAGTGCTCCCCTTTAGTATGGGAACACTATAGTGACTGTTAATCCCTTGCCTCTAAGGATCTTAGTACCTGTGATCCATGTTAGACTTTGGGGGATCGAACATTAATATGTCAGTCATTGCACAAGTCATGCAAAGTACTGTTAAGGTTACTGCGGCCCTAACTTGTGTGAGGTATCTTGTGTATTGTTGCTCCTTCCCATCTTTAGGCTCTTACAATATTACCAGCCCCTCTTCTACAAATTCCCTGAGCTTTAGGATGGGAAGAGATTTGGCTGGTCTGGTTCCTGGTTATTAATGTAGAGTCCCTGATGTACTGAATTATGGTTTGTTGTTGTTTTCAGTTTTGCTGTTCCTCTACTGCCCTTGGCTCCATCCAGATTGGAATTGGAAGTCACCTCCTAGTCAGAGATAAAAGGCTATTAAAATGGAGTCTTACCATAAGAGTAGATTCAAAGGTAGATAGAATAAGAGTAGTGGGGTGGGTTTATATCTGGGTCTTCAACCCTTATCCATTGGTCTATGTGTCTATTTTTGAGCCAGTACTAGGCTGTTTTTATTCCTATGGATTTGTAGTGTAGATTAAGGTTTGGTATGGTGATACCTCCAGCAGTGTTTTCGTTAGTCAGGATAGTTTTAGCTATCTTGGTTCTTTTGTACTTCCACATGAATTTTGAGATTGTTTGGTCAATGTCTTTAAAGAATTGCTATGAGATTTTGATTGGTATAGCATTCAATCTATATATTGCTTTTGGTAGGATGGTCATTTTTATGATATTGATTCTGCCATTCCAGAAGCATGGATGGTCTTTCCACCTTCTGGTGTCTTCTGTAATTTCTTTCTTTAGGGTTTGAAAATTTTCATTATAAAGGTATCTCACTTCCTTGGTTAGGTTTATACCAAGGTTTTCATTTTTTTAGGGGCTATAGTAAATGGGATTGTTTCTCTTAGGGCTTTTTCACTTTTTTCATACTGGGCATACAGGAAGGCCACTGATTTTTCTGTTTGTTTTGTAACCTGCCATCCTGTTGAACTTCTGTATTAATTCTAGGATTTTCATGTTGGAGTTTTCAGGATCACTCTTATACGATCATGTCATCTGCAAATAGAGATAACTTGACTTATTTGCAAATTTGAATCCCTTTTATCTCCATTTCTTGTCTTAGGCTCCAGCTAAGACTTCACGTACAATATTGAATAGAAGAGGTGAGAATGGACAGCCTTGTCTAGTCCCAATCGAAGCGAGAATGCTTCACGTTTTTCTCCATTGAGTATAATCCCTGCTGTTGGCTTGTTGTATACAACTTTTATTATTTTCCTTCCATTCCAACTGTCTCTAGGGTTTTGATCATAAAAGGCTGTTGGATCTTGTCAAAAACTTTCTCTTCATCTATCGAGAGTATCATGTGGTCTGGCATTTTGGACTGGTTTATGTGGTGAATTACATTTATTCGTTTGCGTATGTTGTACCAAACTTTTGTGCCTGGGATAAGGCCTACTTGATCCCCGTGAATGATGTTTTTGGTATGTTTTGAATCTGATTTGCTAAGACTTTGTATCTGTGTTCATCAAAGAGATTGGCCTATAGTTTTCTTTTTTAAGTGTATCTTTACTATGTTTTGGGATTAAGATGATATTAGCTTCATAGAAAGAATTTGGTAGTATTCCTTCCTTTGCAATATGATGGAAGAGTTTAAGGAGTATTGGTTTTAGTTGTTCCTTCAATGTCTGGAAGAACTCTGTGCTGAATCCATCTGGTCCAGGACATTTCTTGGTGGGAAGATTGGAGATTGCTTCATCAATTTCCTTATATGTTTTAGGACTATTTAAATAATTCAAAACTTCCTGATTCAATTTAGGCAAGTTGCGCTTACTTAGGAATTCATCCATTTCTTTTGTGTGATCAAATTTCATGGAGTATAAGTTTTTGATATATGACCTTATAAATTCTCTGTATTTCTCTGAGTTTTCAGTAGTGATAACTCCATTTTCATTTCTAGTTTTGTTAATTTGGGTTTTCTATTGCTTGTTTTTGGTTAATTTAGCTAGGGATGTATCAATTTTATTGTTTTTTCAAAGAGCCAGATTTTTGACTGGTCGATTCTCTGTATCGTTTTCCTTATCTCAATTTTGGATATTTCTCCCCTGATTTTGTTAATCTCTTCTCTTCTACTGCTTTTGGATCAGATTGCTTTAGTGTCTTTAAAGCTTTAAGCTGCATTGTTAAGTTATTTATTTCTGATGTTTCTATCTTTTTGATATAGGCATTAAGAGCTATAAACATAACTCTTAGGATGACTTTCATTGTGTCCCATAGATTTTTATAAGTTGTATTTTTATTCTCATTTGCTTCTAGAAAATCTTGAATTTCCTTTATGATTTCTTCCTATACCTGATTCTCATTCAGCATCATAGTGTTTAGTTTCCAGGAGTTAGTGTATTTTCTGCTGTTTGTTGTGTTGCAGATATCAAGCTTTAGACCATGGTGGTCTGATAGAATACAGGCTAGAATTTCAACTTTCCTGTATATGCAGAGATTCCTTTTGTGGCCCAATATGTGGTCTATTTTGGAAAAAGTTTCATGTGCTGCTTAGAAAAATGTGTATTCATTGGTGCGTGGATAAAAAGTTCCATAGAGATCTGTAAGGTCCATTTCAGTAAGGGTTTGATTACGTTCCGATGTGTTTCTGTTAAGTTTTTGATCTATCCCATGTTGGGAGGGCAGTTTTGAAATCCCAAAGAATTTTCATTTGGTGGTTGATTTCTTACTTTAGATGCTTTAGGGTTTGCTAAATTAAGGCAGAGGAGCCCATATTAGGAGCAGATATGTTCAGTGAATATATATGTGAAATCTTCCTGGTGAATTGTACTTGTGACTAAAATGTAGTCTCCATCTGTGTCTCTTTATTTTTAATTTTTTTTAATTTCCACTCATACAAACTTAACAGGTACACCGGTCCCCTCCCTCCCTACAAACTCCCACCACCCTGTGCCCTCCTCCCCTCCCCCCTCATCCCCCAGTGCCTCCCCCTCCCATTCTTGGAGCATCCTTTAATGTGCATGCCAAACTCTCCTCTGGGTCCTCCTCTATGATGAGGTGCAAGGATCCAGTGGCATTTCCCAGAACCCTTTCCTGTGTTCCCCTTCAACATAGGAACACTACTGTGGCTGTCAATCCATGCTAGTGACTTTAGCAAATGCTAGACCTTGTGGACTCAATAGTGTGTTGGACATTGCGCAGGGCATGGAAACTCCAATTATGATTGCTTCGGTCCTAACTTATGTGGAGTATCTTGCATATCATTGCTTCTCCCATCCTTGTACTCTTACGATCTTACCGCACCCTCTTCTGCAAATTTCCCTGAGCTTCAGGATGGGGAGAGATTAGACTGGCCTAGTTCCAGGTTGTTGATATAGAGTCTCTGAAGTTCTGCGTTATAATTGTATGATTTTTTTTTCAGTTTAGCTGCTTCTGCAATGCCCTTCACTCCATCCTGATGGGTACTGGATGTTACCCCCTGGACAGAGATAAAAACCTGTTAAGCTAGAGTCTTGTTGTAAGAGTATATTCAAAGGTAGATGTAATAAAATTAGGAAACCACAGTCAGGGAGGGGTCAATCACCCATTTGCAAAATGGTTACTTTTTATCTGCCAGCCTATATGCCCTCCCCTTCTGGTGAGATCATACCCCATCAGTTGTAAATGATCAAGAAGGAAAGTCTGTGAACTTAATTAGATGTCTCATTACTTGCTTGCAGTCCTTGATGGTAGCCTATTTTCTCTGCTGTAACATGGTCCCCTCTCTCTTTCTTTCTCATATGGCCCTCCTACTCCATCCCTCTTGTTCATAATCCTTGCAATTACTGTAGGTATTAGAGAGATTTATCCTGGGGTGTCTCTAAGTGGGTTTGGTACTAGGAGCCACCTATTAGGGAGTACATATGGCACTTCATTTTCTGGGTTTGGGATACTTCTCTCAAAATAATTGTTTCTAATTTCATCCATTTCCTGGCAATTTCCATTAATTCATCATTTTTGATGGCTGAGTAGTACTACATTGTATAGATGTACCACATTTTCCTTATCCACTCGTTAACTGTTGGACATTTGGGTTGATTCCATGACTTTGCTATTGTAAACAGTGCTACTATGAACATGGTCGTGATTGTGCTGATGGGTGAACTTTTGCTGCATGGGAGGTTATTCCCAAAAGTGGAATAGCAGGGTCATATGGCAGTTCAATCTTTAAACTCTTTAAGAATCTCCAGACGGCTCGCCAGAGTAGCTGTTTGAGCCTGCATTCCCACCAGCAGTGTAGGAGAGTTCCCCTCTCTCCACATCCTCTCCAGCATTTGTAGTAGTTTGTATTGTGAATTTTTGCCATCCTGACCGGGGTGAGATGATATCTCAGGGAAATTTTGATTTGCATTTCCCTGATGGCTAAGGATGTGGAGCATTTTTTAAGATATTTGTTAGACATTTTAATTTCATCCCTAGCAAAGTTTCTTTTAAGTTCCAGGGCCCATTTTTTAATTGGGCCATTTGTTTCCTTGGTGTTTAATTTTCTAATTACTTTGTACAATCTGGATAATAGAGCTCTATCAGATATGTAGGTTAGTGAAGATTTTCTCCCATTCTGTGGGTTGCCTTTTGTGCTCAAGTTATAATCTCTTTGTCTGAACAGAAGCTCTTTAATTTCACAATATCCCATCTGTTGAGAATTGTTTGCAGTGATTGTGCTATTGGATGTCCGTTTAGACCTAGCCCAATCAGCTTGAGGGAGTTTCCCTACTCTTTCACCTATGGTTTTTATAGTCTCTGGCCTTATATCAAGGTCTTTGATCCATTTGGAATTAATTCTTGTACAAGGTGACAAGTACGGGACCAGTTTTAATTTTCTGCATGTGGAGATCCAGTTTTGCCAGAACCATTTGTTGCAGATACTGTTCTTTTTCCATTGGATTTTTTGGGCGCTTTTGTCAAAAATCAAATGGCTGTAGTTGTGTGAACTTATATCTGGGTCTTCAACCCTTATCGATTGATCTGTGTGTCTATTTTGGAGCCAGTACCAGTCTGTTTTTATAACTATGGACTTGTAATATAGACTAAGGTTTGGTATGGTGATACATCCAGCAGTGTTTTTGTTACTCAGGATTATCTTTGCTATCCTGGGTCTTTTTTGCCTCCATACGAATTTTGAGATTGTTTGGTCAACCTCTTTAAAGAATTGCTTTGGGATTTTAATTGGTATTTAGCATTGAATTTGTATATTGCCTTTGGTAGGATGGTCATTTTTATGATGTGGATTCTGCCAGTCCAGGAACATGAGAGGTCTTTCCACCTTCTGGTGTATTCCGCAATTTCTTTCTTTAAAGCTTTAAAGTTTTCATCATAAAGGTCTCTTACTTCCTTTGATATAGTAAATGGGATTGTTTCTCTCAGGGCTTTTTCATTTCTTTCATTCTGGGCATGTAGGAAGGCCACTGATTTTTGTACACTTATTTTGTATCCTGCCACCCTGCTGAACTTCTGTATTAGTTCCAGGAGCTTCCTGGTGGAATTTTTGGGATCACTCAGGTATAAGATCATGTCATCTGCAAATAGGGATAGCTTGACTTCTTCTTTGCCGATTTGAATCCCTTTTATGTCCCTTTCTTGTCTTATGGCTTCAGCTAAGACTTCAAGTACAATATTGAATAGAAGTGGTGAGTTCCTGTTCGAAGTGGGAATGCTTCCAGTTTTTCCCCATTGATTATAATCCTTGGTGAAGGCTTGTTGTATACAGCTTTTATTATATTTATAAAGGTTCCTTCCATTCCAACTGTCTCTAGGATTTTGGTCATAAAAGGCTATTGGATCTTGTCAAAAGCTTTTTCTGCATCTATCGAGAGTATTATGTGGTCTTGGACTTTGGACTGGTTTATATGATGAATTACATTTATTGATTTGCGTATGTCAAACCAACCTTATGTGCCTGGAATAAAGCCTACTTGATTCCCATGGATGATCTTTTTGATATGTTTTTGAATCCGATTTGCTAAGACTTTGTTGAGAATCTTTGCATTTGTATTCATCAGAGAGATTGTCCTATAGTTTTCTTTTTTAAGTGTATCTTTATTAGGTTTTGGGATTAAGACGATATTAGCTTCATAGAAGGAATTTGGTAGTGTTCCTTCCTTTGCTATTTGATGGAGCAGTTTAATGAGTATTGGTGTTATTAGCTCCTTAAATGTCTAGTAGAACTCTGTGCTGAATCCATCTGGTCCTGGACATTTTTTGTTGGGAAGGTTGGACAGTACTTCCCAGATTTCCTCATATGTTATAGGACTATTTAAATAATTCACAACTTTCTGATTCAATTTAGCTAAGTCGTGTTTACTTAGGAATTATCCATGTTTTTCATGTTGTCATATTTCACCGCATATAAGTTTTTGAAATATGACTTTATAATTCTCTGGATTTCTTGGATATCAGTAGTGATAACTCCATTTTCATTTCTAATTTTGTTAATTTGGGTTTTCTGTCTCTTGCTTTTGGTTAATTTAGCTAGGTGTATATCAATCTTATTGATTTTTTCAAAGAACCAGCTTTTCAAATTGTTGATTTTCTGTATCGTTTTCCTAATCTCGATGTTGGATATTTCTCCCCTTATTTTGCTAATCTCCTGTCTTCTGCTGCTTTTGGGATCAGATTGTTCTAGTTTCTCTAAAGCTTTAAGCTACAATGTTAAGTTATTTATTTCTGACGTTTCCATTTTTTGATGTAGGCATTAAGAGCTATGAACTTACCTCTTAGGACAGCTTTCATTGTGTCCCAGAAATTTTGGTAATTTGTATTTTCTTTTTTTTTTTGTGATGGATCCAAATACTAATTTTTATTTATGTTTGTTTGTTTAGAGACAGGTCTTGCTTTGTAGCCCAGGCTGGCCTTGAATTCCTGGTGATCCTATCTCAGCCTCTCAGGACCAAGGTCACAGACATGCACCACGTGCCCAGCTCCAAGGCAGGAGTTTTAACTTCTTTGCTCTCATCTCTGCTTGTTATTACTTTTGTCTATTCTTCCTTTTAAAATGCATCCTATTCGCCGTTGGTAAACATGCAGTCCTGAAGGACTGATGCTGTTACTGGCTATAGCCATCCTGACTGTTGAATATCAGATTTGTTTATCCATTGAGTGGACTTTGATTTCTTTTGTTTTGAGATGGTCTGGCTATGTACCTCGGGCTGGTACGGATCTCCAGCCTCCTGCCTGAGCCCCCCACGTGTCCAGGATGGTAGGTGTGCTGCACACAGACTTTCAGCAGCAGACAGAACCACTCAAGCTGGGCACAGTAGCACATACCTGTAACTCCAGTCCTTAAGACAGGAGGACCAGGAGTTCAAGACCAACTAATACATGATACACCCCTCCATCCCCAATAAAAAGCATTCATGACTGGGTTGATACTGAGGAGCTGGTTTTCTTGGGGAGTATTCAGTGGAAGGAGGGTATCCGCTGGAGTTCTAAACCCACCTTAAAACTGTGTACACAGCTCCTGCCCCCTGAGGATTACCAGCGCTTCCTAGACCTGAGCGTGTCCATTGCAGAGAACCGCAGCACCTTCAGCTACCACTGTAAAACCCCAGACTGCCGGGGGTGGTGCTTCTTTGAGGATGACGTTAACGAGTTCACCTGTCCCGTGTGCTTCCACGTCAACTGCCTGCTCTGCAAGGTGGGGCGGGGCCGGCAAGCCCTGTTCACCCTCATCTGGATGGCAGGATCTGGACTAGCTTGTCCACCAAAGAACTGGACTTGACCCTGGCCCTGGACAGTCCTGGCCCAGTATAGAGGACTAACCCTAACCCCAATCAGTTCCTTTTCTTGGCCTGACTCTTGGTTCTAGTCAGTAGACGGAATCTGATACCACCAGCCCTAACTCCATCCATGTCCCAGACAGCCCTACACTGGGGGGAGGGGAGACTAAGTGCTTCACCTGGTGTCACAATGAGCCCAGACTTGAGGCAAGCACTGCCTCCAGCCACGTACCCCTACCCTAGCCTCACACTCAACATTGCGTCCCCATGTTGTGTCAAGGTACTAATCGAGGTGTAGAGTGGGCGCAGATCAGGACGGGCTGCAGGAGCCGCAGCGTGGGCCTGGAAGAGATGGCTCCAGGGCTCTCAGTACCTGTTAAGACCTAGAACAAATAGGTATTTATTGTCAGGCTCTTACTGACTTACTGGCTCTGCCTCCCTGGTCTTTGTGGCTTCTGTAAAATGGGTGTAAACTTTTGCAGTGAAGTGTCGTCGAAGGCACCCAGAGCTCTGACAGTGGCAGAACCATCTCCCAGAAGTCCCTGGGGAACCGTCTGACCCGGAGCCCCTCACCCTGCAGGCCATTCACGAGCGCATGAACTGCAAGGAGTACCAGGATGATCTGGCCCTGCGGGCACAGAACGACGTAGCTGCCCGGCAGACAACGGAGATGCTGAGAGTAAGGCAGGGTCGGGACTAAGGGCCTGAGGACTTCAGTTCTGGAGGCTTCTTGGGAAGGACTGAGTCCACATGTCCCCTGAGACCTGATCTTTCTGGCTATCAGAGGTGTGCCCTTGGCCAGGGGGTCAGGAGAGGAGCTGCAGGAAGGAGGCCTGGGTGGAGAGAAGCACAGGGACAGGTCACCTGGCCAGTCTCACGTCACAGGGTGGGATGGGGCAGGGCCTGAGCACCTGTCCTCTCCAGGTGATGCTGCAGCAGGGTGAGGCCATGTACTGCCCCCAGGGCCGCATCGTGGTGCAGAAGAAAGATGGATGTGACTGGATCCGTTGTACCGTCTGCCACACTGAGATCTGCTGGGTCACCAAGGGCCCGCGCTGGGGCCCCGCGGTGAGTCTACCACTCTCACCTCCTGCCTGTGGCAGCTTTTATACCATGAGGCCTGGGCAGCAAGGTTTGCTCGCCCTTCTTGCCAGAGCAGCGGCGAGAAAGGGTCAGTCTGGAGCCCGAGGGGATTAGCTAGCCCCAGGCTCTGGGGCACCATGCCACCTCTCAGACTAGTCTTCCCCTGGAAAGTGGGGACAAGGACAGGGTGTATCACAGACTTGGCCAAAATAAGTGACACTGCAAGAGGGCTCCTCGGGGTGAGTGATGTGTGTGTCACAGAGTGAGCACTCCTCACGTTGGCTGGCACTGTCGCGGGCAGGGCTGGCATCACCGCAGGTAGGCAGAGAGAGAGATGGGGTAGAAGGAGCTGAGCAGGTAGACCATGGAGTTAGAATGCTGCAGAGCCCAGGAGGCCTTTATGGTTGCCTCCTTGAGATGTCCGAGGGCCCTACAGGTAGACTGCTTTGGGCTAATGGCGTGATGCAGGGACAGCCAACCTGTCTTGCTTCTTGTTCTCTTCCCTCCATCCTTTAGGGCCCAGGGGACACCAGTGGGGGCTGCCGCTGCCGGGTCAATGGAACTCCTTGTCACCCAAGCTGTCAGAACTGCCACTGAGCTGAAGATGGTGGTCCCTGTGCCAACCCAGCCACACCCTTGAAGCAGTTGACAGGCAGGGCTGAGCATGACACTTGGACTCGGTGGCCTGGTCACGACGAAGGCCCCTTCTCGCTCTTCGTCCTCCCTACACATCGAGGACCTACCGCCTTGCTTGCTTCCCTCCTCCTCCGATGGCTTTCGGAGCAGATTTGCTGAACCGCTGCTGTGACGTGAATCCACTGAGAATTCGGGGAGATTACGGCCTCAAGGTCCAGCGCTGTATCTCTCTGTGTTAAGTGAATTAAAGTAGTTTTCCAGGAATGGAGTGTCATGTGCTTGAGTTCCTGGGTGGGGCATGCTCTGCAGAGCTTTGCACATTATGGGAGGTGATCTGTCAGCCTTTTCAGCGGAGGATTAGGCTGGTTTAGCTCTGGGACCCCTATAGCAGATTGAGACCCATGCTTAGCTCCTGGGGCAAGGATGCTCTTGGGCTAGTATTAGCCCAGACTGAGGAAGTTTGCAGTTTATGACGGCAGAGAAGGGCGTGAAGACTGGAAGAGGATTGAGGATGGAGGTGGGAAGAAACTGCTGTTTGCTCGCTTTGACCTTCAGTGGGCGTCTAGATGTGGACAGCAGAGCTGTTTAGAACCACAATGGGGCTGCTGCGATCTCACAGGGCTGTAGTCCTTTAGCAAGACAACACAATATCCACCTAGCGGTATTAGTGCCTACTCCACTGGCTGGAGGTAAGTAGGCATAGTGCCGGGGTTTATTCTGGGTGGTTTCTCTCCACCACCTCTGTGAGATCTGGTATTGACACCCAACGATGACTTGCTCTCGACATCTCCCTACTGGCAGGGAAACCTTCTTTCTAGAAGTCAGTCTCAGTCCAAGCTCCCGATGGTAAGACTTGTGACTTCCAGGGCAGGTGTGTTCCAGTTCCTGAAAAAGCACGGCCCTGTCATTGGATGCCGAGACTCAGGAGTTGACCGTGAACACAGACAACAGATGTCTTCAGCTTCCAGCATTGACCCCTGGTATAGCTGGCACCCTGTCAATAGGAAGAATGGTCTGCCAGAGTTGTCCCTGGCCAACTCAGGTGTCCTGTTGGCTGCTTACTGTGTCAGATGTGTGCGCCAAGCCTCCTGGGTTTGGCCATCATGACCCCTGCATTTGGCGGGTAAGTTGTATTTTCATTATCGTTCTCTTTCAGGAAATCTTGCATTTCCTTTTTAGTTTCTTTCTGAATCCAGTTCTCATTCAGCATCATAGTGTTACGTTTCCAGGAATTAGTGTATTTTCTGTTGTTTTTTGTGTTGTGGATGTCCAGCTTTAGGCCATAGTTGTCTGATAGGGCACAGGCTAGAATTTCAACTTTCCTGTATATGTGGAGATTCATTTTGTGGCCCAATATGTGATCTATTTTGGAGAAAGTTCCGTGTGCTGCTGAAAAAAATGTGTATTCTTTGGTGCGTGGATGAAAAGTTTGATAGAGATCTGTAAGGTCCATTTCAGTAAGGGTTTGATTACGTCTCAATGTGTTTCTGTTAAGTTTTTGATCTATCCCATGTTGAGAGGGCAGTGTTGAAATCCCCAAGAATTTTCATGGTGGTTGATTTCTTGCTTTAGATGCTGTAGGGATTGCTTAATGAATGTAGAGGAGCCCATATTAGATGCAGACATGTTCAGTGAACATATATGTGAAATCTTCCTGTTGAATTTTTCTTATGATTTTGTTTTTAGTCTGAAGTCCAGTTTGTCTGATAGCATAACAGCTACCCCTGCCTGTTTCCTGGTTCCGTTAGCTTGCAGAATTTTTTACCAGCCTTTTACTTTTAGGATGTGCCTATCTTTTGTGGTGAAATGTGTTTCCTGAAGACAGCAGATTGATGGTTTGTGATTTCTAATCCAAGTTTGTAATCTGTGTCTTTTGATTGATGAATTAATTCCATTGACATTTAGTGTTCTAATGCAGATATTACTTTTAATTCCTGACACCTTTTATGTTTAGTGGCTTTCGTAAGTGTATTATTTGACTTTCAGGTTTGGATGGTATTATATTTCCCTTCTGTCCTCCTGGATATGCTTGTTCTTTTCTTCAAGCTTGAGTACTTTTTCTGCATTTTCAGAAGCCCTGGTTTGGTAGACATATAAGTCTTCAAGTTGTCTTTGTGTTGGGAATTTTTTCTTTCCCCCTCGATCATGACTAATAGTTTTGCCGGGTATATCAGGTTGGGTTGATATTTTTGCTTATTCAATGCTTGAAGTATGTCTCTCCAAGCTCTTCTTGCTTTTACTGTTTCCGTTGAAAAATCATTTGTTATTTTAATTGTTTAATTTTAAAAGTGACTTTTTTTTTCCTTGAAGCTCTCAGCACCTATTCTTTGTCTTGAATGTGGAATGTTTTGACTATTATTTGCCTTGGTTAGTTTCTGTTTTGCCACATCTGTTTGGGGTGTGGAATGCCTCTTGTATTTGGATGGGACTCTCTTTCTTTAGGTGAGGAAAGTTTTACTTTCGGATAATTTGAAAAATTTCCTCAGTTGTGGTAATTTGGAATTCTTGTTCTGGTATTCCATGAATGCACATGTTAGCCTTCTTTAAGGTGTTAGGGTTGCAAATTTTCTAAAGGCCCTGTCAGAAAGAAAGTGCAAATCTATAATCATGAATAATCCCAGCTGAGGGGGAGCTAATATTAAATGTTGCCAGTACCTTCCATGAAGTATTCATATGTCTCTGCATGAAGCATTAACATACCTCTGCATAATAATCTATTATTTCTGATCTGTTTTAGGTGTTTTTTCTGCATTAAATCTTTTTCATAGAAATGTGTAAACAGAGAAAATATCTGGCAAAATAATTGTATCAGACAGTTAATATGACTAGGTAAACTGTCTTAGTTTCTGTTTTCATCACATAAAAATGCTGGATTCTAAGGAATCTTGCTTGAAATCCCTATAGATTATTTGTGTGTGTGTTTGTGTGTGTGTGTGTGTGTGTGTGTTTGTGTGTGAGTGTGTGCACACCTGTATATGTGTGTGGGTGTCTGGTTTGATCCCTTAGGCCATGGAAGTGTAGAAAAGTCTAAATTAAATAGTATATAGCAGTTGTACACAATATCAAATAGACAGAATTAAGAATTATTGCTTAGCAATACAAGCCTTTAGTTAAAAATTTAGATCATAGATGTCACAAAACTGTACAAATGAGTTTTAAGTGTTGTACTCTCATCTCCTTATAAGAACAGAAATTAAAATATACAGGTATAAATTTTGAAGTGGTATAATATTTTCACCTTTTTCTTGATTAGTGTGTCTAAATACATTATGTTCAAGTATTTCGTTGTCTATATAAAGTATATGGGATTCATTCTGAATATTTTGTAAACTAGAAATTTTCATTTTACTTTGTAGGAAGCCAAATGGGAAAAAGGTTTCATTTACTGTTGTATGTCATACTATGTATGAAGTAATAAATATGTGCCTTTGATTCTAGATGCCAACTTTTAAATAACTCTGTAATGTAGATCTTATATTTTGGTTTCTCTTATTTTTAGATGTCTAAAGTCTCTCTTGGTTATCTGATTGGCTGATTCTTTTTGGTCTACTCTCACATTCTGCTGGTAATAAAACTCCCAGGTTGATGCTGGTCTCCTTTTGCTTACCTATTCGTGATTGTAAAAAATGAATACTTTGACAAGACCAACACCTATGGAATTTTAATGACATATGTTGGATATGTATTGTAAATTGCATCATTATCTGTATTTTTTCCTCTGGAAAAGACTTATTTATCCCCATCTTCTAGATTGTGACCACAACACTTTCAGGGAGAATTCTGTATCTTGATGATGTTCTTCAAAGCACAACACAATCTAGAAGATGGGGATAATAATAAGACTCTATTTTAACAGCCTTTTATCTCTGGCCAGGGTCAATCCAATACCCATCAGAAAGGAGCAGTAGCAGGAAAACTGAAAAAAAAATCAACAAACCATAATTTGGAAAATCAGAGACGCTACATGACCCTCCTGGAACTAGGTCAGCCTAATCTCTCCCCATCTTAAAGCTCAGAAAAATTTGTGGAAGAGTGGGTGGTAAGATTGTAAGAGCCTAAAGATGGGGAGGAGCAATGATATGCAAGATACTCCTTACAAGTTAGTGCCGAAGTAATCATAGTATTTGCACAGCCTGCGCAATGACCAATATATCATTGAACCTCCAAAGTCTAGCATGGATCACAGGCACTATGATCCTTAGAGGCAAGGGATTAACAGCCACAATAGCGTTCCTATACTAAAGGGGAACACACACAAAAAAAGAGCTCTAGGCAATGCCGCTGAGTCCTTACACCTCATCAGAGAGGAGGACCCAGAGGGAAGTTTGACATGCACACTAAAGGATATTCCAGGAATGGGGAGGAGGGGACACTGGGAGAAAGGGAGGGAGGGGGGAAAGGAAAGGGAAAAGGTGGGAAAGGAGCAAGGGGATCCAGGGAGGGGTGGAGGGAGGAGGGGAATGGGGTAATTATCAACTTTGTATGAGTGGAAGAAATAAAAATAAAATTTAAAAAAAGAAAGTTAATGGATTTAGCTAATCACATGTGAGTAGGTGTGACAAGTATCACATCTATCTCCTCATCTTTCCCATAGTATAGGA